>JAQZBX010015130.1:0-37855 GCA_029593785.1 Cabassous unicinctus
AAAAAAATTATTTATTTTAAAGAAACTTTAGATTACATAAATGTTACATAAAAAATATAGAGCCTCCCATATGCCCCACTCCCTACCCCTCTCATACTTTCTCACATTAACATGTTACAATTGATGAACACATATTGAAGCATTGCTACTAACCAGGGACATTATAGTTTACATTATAGTTACACTCTGTCCTGCACAATTTTGTAAGCTATGACAAAATATATAATGGCCTGTATCTGTCATTGCAATGTCATGCGGGACAATTCCAATGTCCTGAAAATGCCCACATTTTACAACTATTCTTCCCTCTCCCTCCTCTCAGAACCTCCGGTGGCCACTGCCTCCACATTAATGATAAAAGTTCTTCCATTGCTAGAATAACAAACTTTCTTCTTTTAATCTGGCTTCTTTCCTCTCATCAACGTACCTGTGAGGCCGATCCATGTTGTTGCTTTTATTCATAGTTTGTTTCCTTATTGCTGTATAGTACCCATTGTGTGACTAGACTATAATTTATTTATCCTATTAGTGATGGCCATTTAAGTTGCTTCCAAATTTTGCCTATTATGAATACAAGTGCCACAATCCTTCCTGTATTAACAGCTGGCACTAGAATTCATCTCAGTTTATTTGCTAAAGAACCCCAAAAAGTGTGTATTAGAAGAAAAGCCTTGGAGGAACTTATGTTTGGGAATAAGAATTCTGAATAAGACAGTACACGGTGGAGCATTGGAGCGGGGAGAAGAGGGGGAGAAAGAGGTGGTGGAGTGCTCAGGACAGGTCTTGCTCGCTGGGCAATGTTCTGATTCCTGGGCTGGATCCCCAGAGAAGCTGGGAACTTACAAAAACCTATTGTGCAGCTCAGGAAGATACATAGTCGGAGGCCCAGGACTCATGGCCATGCTGGATTTCACCAGCTTTCCCACTAATATCTTTTTTTTCTCTCTTCCAGGATCCAACCCAGGATAGCATATTGCATTTAGTGGAGCTGGATTTTGAGGTAAGTTTAACTAGTTCTCTGAAGGTGGGGTAGACGTCATCTGGGTCTCTAGATATATATCTTATATCTCTATTTCTATCTCTCTATATATATATCAATCTAATCTAAGAGAATAGGTTTTTAAATATTAGAAATAGTTTTTATTTAACAATCCTAGAAAGTTATTAATAAGGAAATGATACAAATGACTATCTGAACTACAAGCTGCTAAAAAATTGTATTACTTTTTCTTTTTCCTGCGATGGTGTAATGTTGAGTTAACCACAATGAAGTGAGGGAGGATTTCACAAGCCTGGGTGAGCAGAAAGAAAAGGAGCAGACAAGCTCCAACATGGGAAGCACGAGGTAATGCATTTAAAGAGAACCTGTGTAAACGACACCTATTAAAATGCCACACTGAGGCCGCCATTAGGGACCAGAAGGAAAAGGCAGGTAACTGCAGGCAGCTCCTCTACCACGTCAAGAGCAGGGGCTGATTTGGGGCATCCACCCAGAGAGAGGCTGGGAAGTGCATAAGGGAACAGCATTCAGGCCTCTGTAAGACCTCAGCAGCTCCATGCTGGGGCTGTGCCGAGCTGCTCAGTTTCCTGGGACTCCACAGGGCCCGATGGCGGCTGGGGAAGGGGCGCCTCTGAAAGGAGGGACGGACAGCTGCTGTAGCATGACTCCCAGTGGAGCAGCACGGATGGTGGACTAGGAAGTGAGCCTTCACTGAAAGGCTGTGTGACTTTGAACAAGGCTCTTGTCTGTCTAATGAGAATGGTGTCTAGTGAGATGGTTTCTAAGGACAGTTCTAGCTCTAAACTGGTATCATAAAAATGACAATATTAACAATGTCTGACATTTGTAAAATGATCTAGGCTTTTCCAAACTGTTTCAAGTAAGTTATTACATTTTATCCCAGTGGTAACTGAGAGGAGAGTGAGCAGAATGTGATTACCTATGGTCTGAACGTAACCTGCATATCAACTGAAGCCCCTTTGCCCTATCCAGATCAGTTCCAAGCTCTGGGAAAATCCAAAGTTCCCTCCTTCTGCCCCCACCCAGATTCCTGGGGAATTACATTCTCACAGTCACTTCTGCTTCATGGCTATCACATGTCGACCCAGATGTGAAACTCAGCTCCTTAAAAGATTTCCTTAAAAGAGCCCACTCACAAGAGCGCTTGTGAGTGTGGTGGGCTCCAATAGAGACTGAGGCCTGGGGAAGAGGGAGGTGGTGTCTTCCTTCCAGGAATGCACTCCAGGAATGCAAACAGAACCTTCTGAAGGTATCGCCTGTCACTTCATTAATGGGGATGTTTTCACAGGCCCTTCCCTTTTTATCTAAGCCTTGGGGCTAGGTGAGCTTCTGGAAGAACGAAGGAGTCTGAGCAAAGGTGGTGGTAGGGAGTGCTGGGCATGGTAGCCTGGTTCAGAAACTGGCTCAGGACAGTTTCAGGCATCATGGCAGAAGGAAATGGCATGAGTTTCCACCATGTTAGTGTGTGGGGAGAGTCTAATTGAAATGAATAATGGGTGGCCACATAACAACAAAGAGACGCTCTATCTTAACCTTGTGAGCTCTGAAAGGCAGGGTCTGCAGTTGGTCTTTTATTGTGAACCCCACTCTGGCCACAGGGTGGCCTCGATAAATGTTTGTCCTAATTTGAGTGTGTAGAGTTTGGTGCCATGGCGTGAAGTGGTGAACAGCGGGTTGGGTGGGCCCCTGGGTCCCGTGGTCTGTTCAGGTTACTTTCTCATGCAGGGGGTAGCCAGGGCAGTGGAAAGGGGAATGGGCTGTGGAGTAGGACACGTGAGTTTACGTCCTGACTCTGCCCCAGACTGAAAATATGCTGTCAGGCATGTAATCTTCCCACTGGGTCCCTCAAAGCTGTGAGGAGGGCCAACCGAGAGAACAGCTGTGAAAGAGCATTTTAAAGTGGAAAGCACTATGCAGATAGGAGGAGCCACAACTCTCTCTAAAATATAAAACACGTGGTCTTGAAACCTGCAGAGCTCTCAGCAAGCATATCATCCCGTGAGAGAAGGAGGCGCTTGGGTCCTGCTCCAGGATCTTGTATTCCCTAATGGCTCATCACCTTGAGCCCCAGTTTCCCCATCTGCAAAGTAAGAATAATGACCTTAATAGAGCTATTGTGAAGATTAAATGTCTTAGTAGCTGTAAAGTGCTACATCTGTGGGCGAGTCATCTGCTTCCATTGGCTTGGATGAAGAGTGGCAAGTTAGCACAACACAGAATTAATTATTTACATCCTAAATAGATTCTGCCCACAAAGTTTAATTTAAAATTATACTCCATTTCTGTTGGTTTGCTTTTACTCTAGAGAAGCAGAACCATTGCCAGAAACACGTGTCCCAGAGTGGCGTGGTGCTTTAGCAGACCAGCCCCTCGCTGCTGCTGCCGACCACGGCTCAGACCAGAAGAAGGCTTGGCTAGAACAGACAAGACCAGCGGGTTCCATTCACAGCCAGGGTGTGCTCCTAAGCCTGTGGCTGTGCCTGGCTTCTGGAAAGTCTGGACTCCACGGTGGGTACAAGTGGGAAATGGGTTTATTTTTTCCAACCACTGCCTTTTCCTGCACTGCTGGATTTTCCTCCCCTGCCCCCTGATGATATCTTAGAGGACATAGGTCTCTGCAATTTTAGTCATAAGAACGTGTTCCATTTTGGTGATCATGATTTACATTTAGGTGTTAAAAAGTCCAGTCCAGTCTAATCAAAACCTCACATCCAGTTCAAAGCTTTCCCCTTGCCTCCCAGCTCAGCGTAAACCTGTTGGGAGTGGTCTATTCTCTCTCTCTTCCTACCGCCCCCTCCTGTGTCTGGCTCCTGTAGGGTGTCAGCCTGGGAGGCCTCACCCTGCCGCAGCCTCTTGGATGAGCTGCCAGCAGCAATGGCCCAGTGGCTGTCACTCATGGAGTTCCTCAGCCCCCAGAAACTCCGGCACCCCCCACTGCCCTTCTCCTCAGAACTCTCCTGCCTCCCCTGCCTTCAGAATTCTCCAGAGAAAAAAGCAGACACCAATTTTCACGTTCACATCTGTTCCCATACTCCTGAGGACTCATAACAAGCTCTCCTAAAACTCCTTTCCCACATTTTACCACAGAGGGGCCCAGGAATTTTGTCCTATAGCAGGCATCCAACCTGTTGGTGAGATGCCAGCCTCCCTTTCTGGAAGATATGAACAAATTTCTTTGAAGAGTCTGAATCCCTTCTCATTTGGCCAGGAGTGGGGTCATCCCTTCCCCTCATCCCCAGGATTAGGAGAGAAAAAGCTGCCCACACGCTTCTTAATGGCTCCTACTCTGGTGGAATCTCCCACTTCAACCGGCTTCCTTTGAGTCACTTGTTTTTCTTTACATAGGCTCATAGGGGTGGTGGGGTAAGAGTCTCAGGGTCCATTTGACGCCTCCTAGAAAGTCCTGGAGGGGGTGCCTGGCAGACTCCATAGCTCTTCTCAGAATATGGGGTGCTTATTGTCTACTGTCCTCAGCTTTGTGGCTTTAGTTACAATTCTGAGGCAGAAATGTGTCTCTTCAACAGCCTAACAGGCTGTGAACCTTTCGAAAGGTGTATTAGTCAAGGCAGTGCTAGCTGCTGTAAGAGGTGCACCCCAAAGTCCTGTGGTTTTTCATCTCTATGTTTATTTCTCTTCTACCTACACTCAATCACCAGTGGAGTGAGGCTGGGTCTCGGATTGGTGAGAACGGTGCCATCTTCAACACCTGCCAGCAGGTGAGGAGCGAGAGGCATGAGCTTTTCATGGTGTGGCACAGGCTTGGAGGTGGCATATATCACTCTTGTTCATGTGCTTTGGCCATTTAGCAGGCACATGGCCACAGTCACCTGCAAGGGAGGCTGGGCAGTGCAACCCAGTGTGCAGCCAGGGAGAACAAATGGGTTTAAGAAAAAGCTGCTCCATCTCTGCCACAGATTTCAATGATAAACCCTCAGAGTTAGTGCAGCAGAATGACGGCTCAGGAAGGGGTCGTGGAGGTCAGTTACTGCAGTGGTTTTCAGCCAGGGGAGTGCTGCCCCTTAGGGACCACACATTTGGAAGTGTGCAGTGCTGCTTTTCATGGTCACCATCACTGGGTCCCTACTGGCGTTCAGCGGCTGGGGGCCAGGAATGCTAAACGCCCTGTGACGAGAGAGCCCCACCTCCTCATTTCACAGGGCACTTAAAGTCTAGGGTGGGAAAGACGCCTGCCTGCGGTCACACAGTGTGAACTGGGATAAGAATTTAAGTGTCCTGACTGTCTCCACTTCCCCAGTGCAAGACGTAGCTGTTAAGACTGTGGGCTCTGGAGTCAGACAACCTGGGTTCAAATCCTGACTCCAGCGCATTCCAGCTCTGCGACTCTCAGCAAATTACTTGTTTTACCTAAACTTCAGTTTCTTCATCTGCAAAATGGGGATAACCTTAGTCCCTCCCTGGTAGAGTTGTTTTGAGAATGAAAACGAGCTAGTTTACCTGCAAAGTACTCAGAACACCACCTGCACATGGTGAGTGCCCCTTAAAAGCCAGGTGTTATTATTTCCCTCAATATTTGCATGTGGCTGTTTTCATGAGATAGATGGTATATTTCCATGTTTCTTTTTTTTTGAGGAGGTACCGGGGATTGAACCTGGGACCTGGTACATGGGAAGCAGGCGCTCAACCACTTGAGCTACATCTGCTCCCCTCCGTGTTTCTTTTAAAAACAGTCTTATTGAAGTAAAATATACTTACAGGAAAGTGTGTATATCATAAGTGTACAGATTGGAGAATTTCTACCCGCTGGACCCCCTCTTGGGACCAGCATCCAGGTCAAGATGCAGGGCGTGACCAGCACCACAAAGCTTCATGTTCCCTGCAAGTCACTGTTCCACCCAAAAGTAAACAAATATCCTCAACTCTAACAACATAGATTCGTTTTTGCCTGTTTTTGTGCTTTATATTCATAGAATCCTGTAATATGTACTCTTTTGTGCCTGGCTTCTTTCACTTGACTTTATTTTTGTGCAATCCATCCTTCCTCCATCCCCTCCCCCTCCCTCTTTTTTTTGCTTTTTGGAAGGAAATAAAGTACCAATATAGAGAGAAAATATCCGGATGGTGACAGCAGAAAATTTTGAAAAGGAAGATATGCTAGTTAGATTAATTAGAAGGATCTGGTGAACTTTTGCTGCCTTATTAAAATTGTGACAACTTAAGAATCCAAAGTGTGATAAGAAATTTTGAATTTAGGGATTTGGGCTTTGAGGAATGGATCAAAGAAAGAGAGTAATGATGAATAAAAACATAGTTAGCATCTTTTCTAGGCGACCACTCAAAGCTCAAAGCAGATGGGATGTCAGTTCAACAGAGCTCTTTCATCTTCTATGATTTTTTCCTGATAATTTTATTTATTGTAACCGAGGTCCAGTTCTCATATAATGAAAACACACTGTAAAGTACTAGCTGTTTTCTATTCCCAGAAAAATTTTTCTTAGGCCTGTTGCCTGCACATGCTTTGCGAGCTGCCCCTGAGTGACCCCACTGTTTCTTTCCTCAAGCATACCTCCCTGCAGACCTGTTGGTATATTAGTGCAAAAAATAAATCCAAGTCTGTTGATTTGAATTGATGTTCATCTTTATTTTTACACTCCAGGAGCAGTCATTTCCAGCTTAATTTCAGACTTAGAGTAATAATTTTTTCCTTTTCTTTCACCATAGCAGTCAAACAAATTCTGAGCTAATGAATCAGCCATGCAGTGGAATAGCTCAAGGAAGTCACCGAAGAGTGGCCAGACATTTCTAGAGAGGTATAACATAAAGAAAATAGAGAGCATCACCCCAAAGAGTGATTCATAAAGAATTCAATCTACAGTTAGACTTGGAGGGAGGGTTGTGGGCTGCCCTTCACCTGTTAGGTTAGCCTGGGTTAGGCAGATACAACAAGATCCAACTGAATCATAGGATTGCTGCTAGGTAAGATGGAATGGTTGTTCAAGCTGACTAAGATAGGATAATAGGTAGGAATATTTTTCTTAAGGACACGATAAAAGAGTTGTTGCTGGATCAGATCTGAAAGTAGAAATGCAAAGGGTTGGACTTGTACCTTTTTCCCCGTTGCAAAAATTAACTCTTTATCATCCTATCACATGATAGTTAGACATTTTTAATATTCTTGATTATCACCTAAATATGATCTCCTTGTTTCCTTATACACACCCATAGCTTCAGCCATCACCTTGCACAGGTGACTCCCAAATCTGTATCTCCAGTATATACTTCCCCTGTGCTCTGCACTTATATATTCAAATGCTGGCTGGGCACCTTCATCTGGAGGTCCTGCCATTGTGTCCCAAGTAATATGACCAAAGCTGAGCTCATCATTCTTATCCCTTTCCTATCAAATAGATTTCATTTTGTATTATCTGACTTTATAAGTAGCCCTACCCACTAACTCAAGTAACAGACCTGGAAATACCCTTGTCCTCTTCTCTCTATTTCTCTATACAGATCCCACTGTTGCCAAATCCTGCCAATTCAACCTTCTAGATATCTCTTAAATCCAGCCCTCCATCCATTCAATTCTCATTACTCCCAGAGAATTTTGATTCCTTTCTAGTTCTTAACAAAATTACTCAAATAGTCTTCCAAGTGGGCTTCTGGTCTCCAGTCTCCCATCTCTCTAGTCCACCTTGAACACCCATGCCATAGCAGTCAATATCAAAAGCGTATCTTCTGTAAACCTAAAACTTCTCTAATTAAAAAAGCATACCTGAATCCAACAATGTTTAAAAAGAATTTTAGACCCAGACTAAGTGGGCTTTATTCCAGGTACTCAAAGCAGGTTCAACATTTGAATATCAATAAATGTAATCCAACATATCAACAGGCTATGTTGGAGTGGAAGTTTACTGATTAGAAAGAGAAGAAGGCTGGAGTGATCCATGTGGTGCTGGGTTGGAATTGGAGACTTCTGTATGAACACACGTTTAGCTTACTGTATGTACAGGTGATTACACAGAGAAATATTTATTAAAATGTATATATTAAACCAAATGCCATTGATTGTACACTTTGGATGAATTGTGTGCTTTATTAATATGTATCAATAAAATTGATTTGTTAAAAAATGTGTATATATGGGTTATTATGCACACATATTTCCTTGCTCTGTTGGCTGGAAGGACCTAGAAGCAGTGACACTCTAGTAGTAACAAGCACATCTAGTGCCTAGATCTTGGTTCCTAATACCATTCTCCAATAAAAGGAACCAGAGCTCTTTGGAGAAATAGCTGATTCTAGGACTAGTACAGGAAATATTCAAGATGTATCTGGAGCACCTTGTGGTACCAGAAAGTTAGGAAGTGCTAAAAAACTGCTATAATGTTGGGGGAGGGGTGATGTCAAAAGGACACAAGAGCCAACTGAGAGAGTTCCCAGTGGCCAAAGCTGAAACAGCAGGACCAACAAAATACATCAAGTAGCATTGGATTATCACTTAAAGTATACAATGAATGTACATTATATATATACATATATATATATGAGTCCATTCTGATATAAATATATGATTTAAGAAATAAATGGGGGACAACAGATAAATCTCCCATGCAGAAGAATTCCAAATTATTTATGTAGATTCTTTCCCATCAAGGAGGTGGAACAAAGCTCCCTGCTCCATAAGTGTGGGCTGTGCATAATGACTTCCTTTAAGTGAGTACAGTAGGAAAGGGTGAACAAAAAGAGTAACTTTACAGTGGAGAAACCTGACAAATACAACCTCAGCCTGGACAGCAGTGTCAACATCAACAGTGATAAGTCATGTTGATAGCTTGCACCTTTGATATGATGTAATGAGAATGATGCTTGGCCTTGGTGATCTTCCTCAGCCTAATCATGAGAAAAAACATAAAAAATGCCATTTGAGGGACATTCTACAAAATACCTGACCAGTAGTCCTCAAAGCTGTCAAGGTCACCAAAAACAAGGAAAGTCTGAGACACCATTCCAGCTAATAGGAGCCTAAGGAGACATGACGACTAAATGTAATGTGGTATCCTGGATGGTGTCCCAGAGCAGAAAAAGGACATTAGGTAAAAACTAAGGAAATCTGAATACATTATGGACTTTAGTTAATAATAATGTGTCAGTGTTGGTTCATTAATTGTGACAAATGTATTGTACTAATGTGAGATGTTAATAGTAGGGAACTGTGGGTATAGAGTGTATAGGAAGTCTGTATTATCTTTGCATTGTTTCTGTAAATCTAAAACTATTCTAAAATAAAATATTTAAATGTGGGGAAGAATCCTTGAGACGTGGAATTCTGGCTTGAGAACACAGGCAGAGTGTCTGGAATGCCAGACACTAGCTCCAGAGGAAAACCTTGAGAGCACTGTTTGAACTCTTGCTGGCACCAAGACTCAAGGATGAGATAAGGAGTAAACCTTGCTTGCAATATTTTCTCAAAACAAATTCCAAGAGTAGTAAATCACTAGCCGTGCTCCTCTGCACATAACCGGAACCTTGCCCTGTAATGAAAGCGCTGGGCTGCCTGTGCTTCGGGGCTGGCGTGGTAGATACGTTCTGCTAGCCCCCTGACCCCAGCTTTCTCTTAAACTCTTTGTCTTGTCTTTCTTATATCGCGGCATCCTTCGCCGAGTCACCCACACTTATAACTACATCTGGCGCCTAACGTGGGGCTCGACGAAGAAGGCTCTGACGGATCGGAAACTTTGGGGAAATTCAGTGCCGCTGATACCAGAGGTCAAGAGGAGGTGAGTGTTCCCCATTTGAAAAATTCCTCCTTTTCTCTGGGTATTGTGTTAGTCAGGGTAACCATGGGACAAACGTCTTCTCTTTCTGGTGAATATAAACTGTTGCTTCTTTCTTTGCTTCGCACTCATGCTGTAAAGGTTAAAAAACAAAGTATAGAGGATTTATTTGCATTAGTACAGAAACATTGCTATTGGTTTCCCCAAAAAGGGACTCTTGACAGTAAACAATGAAAAAAAGTAGTTTCTCAACTAAAAAAGGAGTGTAAGAAAGGAGAGCCTATTCCTGTTCAAGTATGGTCATTGTGTAGTTTAATCTCTCTAGCTCTCGAGCCCTTGCAGTCTGACTCAGATAGTGAGGACTCTGACACTGAAAAGAAAAGCACAGAAAAGGGAACTGCTCCATCTGTTTTAGAAGAGGAACATGTTTTAAAAAAGAGAATACCCCCGACCTTGATTGCCTTTGCGCTCCAGTACAGGCGGCAGCCGCAATGGCCCCGGAGAAATCCTCTTCAATGGAGGAATTAAAAAGACCTCGTCCTTTTGCTCCCAGCTTAGAAGAGGCTATGAACTCTCCTCCTTTAGCTCTATATTACAAAAAGGCATCCGAGAGGCTCAGTTAGCCGGAGACGTAGATGCTTATATGTTCCCTGTCCAAGTGACCCCCAGAGCACCTAATGCTGACATGCCACAGGGAGGACAATTCACTCATACTCCTCTGAACTTTAAGACAGTCATATTAAAAGCATTAAAGGAGGCATGTGCTAAACATGAAAACGGCTGGGGCCACTCTTGAAGAGTATATAAAAACGTGCCAAGACAGCGGCTCAGTGCGCCACAAGGCTCAATTATTAGCAGAGGCATTTGCCGGCATTGCCATAAAAGATAAGGTCAGGGAACCTGTTTTAACTGTGGAAAGGCTGGTTATTATCAAAAAGGTTGTGAAAAACAGCCCTCTCCAACATCACCGCCTGTACGAAATTCACAACGGATTACTGTTAATTCCGCCCCCACAGTTTTCAGATCCTCGGCAATATGTGCCCCCACCTAGGAAAGTGCCGGCCTAGACTTTGCCACTACCGAAAAATTAATACTTAAGAAACAAAATAAAGTCTGTCTAGCCAAATCAGGAGTGAAAGGGACTATTCCAGAAGATTTAGTGAGGTTAACATTGGGAAGATCTAGCATTAGTTGCAGGGGCATCACTATTTTGCCAAAAAGCTAACTAAGGTAAGGAAAACATTCTGGGAGCAACTTTGTAAACCTCCTATTGCCTACATAATGATAAGGCTGTAGGATGATAGGGGCTAATAAAATTAAACCACTGGAAGAATAAGAAACCTTGGCAATACAGTTTCTAAAAAAATTCTCAAAAGCAGTAAAATCAAAGATGTATGTTTCTATTGATTTGTTGTAACTTGTTTTGTGTTTGTCTGTTTGTTCAGTGTCAGTGTCAGGAAAAATAATGGGAACTAAAATAGTAAGCACATCAAGGACGTTTTGTAACAAATTTAAAAAAATAAAGTACATTTCAAAAAGTGTTATATTCCTCCCTGGAGGAGCTGGCCACTCTCCCAGGGACTGATGCATAAACCTTAAAACTGCATCAGGGAGTGTTGTGTTCCTTCCTGGGGAGGCTGGCCCCTTCCTCAGGAATTAACAAAATACTCACAAGTTGGCATCTATAGTATCAAATTCATTAATCATAAACACAGTCAACCAAAACTCTAGTATCAGCTGCTAATTCAACACTTCCCAGCTAAAAGCTAAATATTGGTAAGCATGTGAATGTATATATATATCATAAAAGATTATGTCAGAATACTTTTCCCTCTGCTTTTTACTCTTATTAAAAAAAAAGGGGGGAGATGTAGGGAAGAATCCTTGAGACGTGGAATTCTGGTTTGAGAATACAGGCAGTGTCTGGAACGCCAGACACTAGCTCTAGAGGAAAACCTTGAGAGCACTGTTTGAACTCTTGCTGGCTCCAAGACTCAAGGATGAGATAAGGAGTAAACCTTGCCTGCAATATTTTCTCAAAACAGTTTCCAAGAGTAGTAAATCACTAGCCGTGCTCCTCTGCACATAACCGGAACCTTGACCTGCTAATGAAAGCGCTGGGCTGCCTGTGCTTTGGGGCTAGCATGGTAGATACGTTCTGCTAGCCCCCTGACCCCAGCTTTCTCTTAAACGCTTTGTCTTGTCTTTCTTATATCATGGCATCCATCACCGAGTCACTCACACTTATAACTACATTTATATTTTTAAAAAGCATGTCTAATGGCGTCATTCACCTGCTCAGCATCCTTCAGTGGGTTCCCAGGGGTCTGGTTGAACTCCTTCACCTGGTACACAAGGTCCTCCATGACCCCTGTGTACCTCCTAAGTCTTGTCTCCGTAATCCCCATGTGATTCCTGTGCACCAGCCTTTGGTGGTTTAGGATTGTATGTACCCCAGAAAAACATGTTGTTAAAGTTAATTCATTCCTGTGGGTGTGAACCCATTGTTAAGCAGGGCCATTTGATGAGGTGACTTCAGCTAAGTTGTGGCCCACCTCAATCAAAATAGGTCGTAATCTGATTGCTGGAATCCTTTATAAGCGGAATGAAATTCAGACAGAAAAAAAGTCACAGATGGAGCAGCCAGAAGCTAAACATCAAGGGAACCCAGAAGAGAAAGACGAAACCAGGACATGCCACCATGTGTCTTGCCATGTGGCAAACTAAGGACCAAGGATCACCGGCAGCCAGCCCCAGAATTCCGCAGACTTTGGGAAGAAACCATCACCTTGATGCCTTGATTTGGACTTTCTTTTAGCCTCAGAACTGTAAACTAATAAATTCCCATTGTTTAAGTCGACCCATTTCATGGTATTTGCTTGAGCAACATAGGAAACGAGAACACAGCCATATCACCTACTCATAGTTCCCCATACATGTGCTGGTTCACATTGTTTGCTGTTGGACATGATGTCCCCTCTTCTAAAATTCATTCTCCTCATTGTTTTCCAGAAGCCCACAAATTCTTGTTCAGACCTATAGCTTGGCTTCCATGCCATTTTCAGCAGAAATGAAGACAGAACTTCAGAGCTTTGTGCCATCCTGGTAAAAACCCATCCTTTATCTCTCTCACCCTCCAACATTGACAGTCTTAAGGCCATTATCTGCCTTTGGGAGCATCAAGATTGATCAAGTACTTTGTCCCTGTCTACATCAGTCACCTCAGGCAGACCAAGACTCAGATCATCCTTCCTCACCTGGACTCTCATCCCAATGGCCCTGTACGTCCTCTAATCTGATACCACCTCTTATTCCTCCCCAACTCCTAAACATCCATCCACTGTGCTCTTTGGAACTCATTGGAATCCCCTCTATCTTCCTTCGTTCTCTTCTCTGAGTGTTCTCTTCACCTCCTTCTCTAACAGAATCCTGTTTCTCCCCAGAGGACAGTTTCTCCTACAGCACACCCCACCGTATATCCCTCATAGTATTGGCCTTAGAGAGGGTGGGTTCCTTGCTTCTCATTGCTGGCTCTAAACCCTTGTCTCTCTCCTTCCTAAAATCTTCCAGCTTTGAAGCTAAAGACATCAGATTAAAGCACCTGCTAGCCCTCTTTGTTGCAATCATTTCTGGACCTCTCTTTCTTCCCCACATATTCCATTTTTTTTTTTTTAAGATTTATTTAATTAATTAATTTATTTCTTCCCGCTCCCTTGTTCTTTGCATTTGCTGTGTTCTGTGTCTTTAGGAGGCACTGAAAACTGAACCTCGGACCTCTGATGTGGGAGGGAGGTGCCTAAATGCCTGCGCCACCTCCGTTCCCTGCTTTGTTGTGTCTCTCATTATATTTTTTCTTCTTGTGTCTCTTGTTGCATCATCTTGTTGAGACAGCTTGCTGCAACTGCCTGTCACGTCAGCTCACTGTCTTGCTCATTTTTTTTTAGGTGGCACTGAGAACCTCTGCTCTCTGCTTTCTTGCATCTCTCATTATATTTTTCTTCTTGTGTCTCTTGTTGCATCATCTTGTTGTGTCAGCTTGCCACGCCTGCCCATCACACCAGCTCGCTGTCTTTTTTAAGAGACACCGGGAACTGAACCACTGACCTCCCCTGTGATAGGAGGGAGCTCAGTCACCTGAGCCACATCTGCTTCCCGACACACATTCCTTTTTATCCTTGAAGATTTAGCTTCTGCCTCACCGTTGCTCTCTTCCCCAAATTGCCGGGTGATTTCAGTGTCCACTGTAGATGATCCTGCCAACACCTGACCTTTCAGGCCCTTGCTCCTCTTTCCTCCAGTGATCGCGTCTTCTGCTCCATTGCACTTTCCCGTTCCCACAGCCAGACCCTCATCTTGTCATTAGCAATAATTGCACCCCCTCTGTATCTCATTCCTTTCTGATTGCAATCTCCAATCTTTCTATTTCTGTCCTCTGATACTATAAATCTAATAGTTATTCCACCCCCTGGGACCTATGAATCCCTTGATTTGACCATCTTTTCACTGCCCCTCATGCCCTTCATGTTCTCATCTTTCCTTCTTACTAGTTTAAATTCTGTAGATTACCTATCTTATAATTTCTCCCTTGTATATACTCTCAGCTCTTTTGTGCTTATCTCCCTTTATTGTATTCATCTGGCCAAATTCCAAACATGGTTAATTACAACTTTCCATCCACCCTTTGCCAGCATCCACACAGCTAAATGAGGCTAGAAAAAAGTATACAACCATGTTGATTGGTTTTACTTTACCTTTTTGACTGCTAATCTCAAGTGATCCCTGACTGCTATATTTCCCTAATCTTAACTCTCCTCCTGTCCTAGGAAACTATTTCATATCTTCTATTCTTAAATATTAGACTATGGAACCATACTGCCTGGGATGACATCCAGGCTTTGCCACATAGTAGCTGTGTCAGCTACTTCCCTTCTCCATGCTTCAGCTTATTCATCTGTAAAATAAGAAGGGTAATAATAGCTACTTCATAGAGTTATGATTAAATGAATCATGCATGTGATGTACATAGAACAGTCCTAGCTCATAGTAAATACTAAAGAAGTATGAGCTGGCTTACACTGAGAAAATGGTAAGAATAGTAATAATCAGAAAAGAATGTTCACATGGATTTTCCATCTCAATTACCAATACATCTGAAATGTGTCATCTACTCTTCTTTTTCTCCTTTGACTATTGTATTAGTCAGCCAAAGGGGTATTGATGCAAAATACCAGAAATCGGTTGGTTTTTATAAAGGGTATTTATTTGGGGTAGAAGCTTACAGTTACTGGGCCATAAAGCATAAGTTTCTTCCCTCACCAAAGTCTGTTGTTACGTGTTGGAGCACGATAGCTGCCGATGTTTGCCAGGATTCAGGCTTCTTGGGTTCCTCTCTTCCTGGGGCTCTGTTTCTCTCTGGGCTTAGCAACTCTGTTTCTTCCACAAGACCAGCTGTAGACTATGAGGCTCTCTAGGCTTTGCCTCTCTCCACAAGCCCAGCTGTAAACTCTCAGGCGAATGGCTCGCCTCTGTCCTAGGGCCTTCTCTCCTTCCTCAACAGAACTCCAACATCAGAACTGCTGCAACTCTGTTCTTTGCCATGCCTTTTATATTTGATTGCCACCCCACCAAGGGGTGGGGCTCAATGCCCTACTGACGTGGCCCAGTCAACGCTCTAATCATAACTTAATCATGCCCAGATTAGGAGACCAGTTTACAAGCTTGATCCAATATCTATTTTTGGAATTCATAATTACATCAAACTGCCAAACTGCTACAACTATGAATGAATTACATGACTGGTCCATGTTCTTGTCTAAATCAATCCCTTGCACTTGTATAGCTGTCAGGTCCCTCATCTACTCAAGGCCATCCTTCTAGCAGTTGTACCTTCTCTCTCCTGCATCACCAAATGGTCCCACAGTACTGGCACTTCCCATTTTCCAATTCCCTGTTGACATCACTTTGCTGAAACAACTTTTTCAAGAACATCAGTGAGCTCCACATGGCTAACTCTGAAGCACAGTTCTCATTTCACTCTTCCCCTGCCTTCGAGGATGCCACTGGGATCTGTTTTTCTATCTCAGTGTCACTTTTCCTCAGGCTCCTTTGTTGAATCCTCCTTTTTCTCGTCAACATTTTCACTTTTCTCTTCAACATTTTCAACGTTTAGCGTTCCAACGTATTCAACATTTTCTCAAAATGTTGGAACATCCAGATCTTAAGCCTTGTTTCTCCTTCTCCTCTCCTCTTTTTTCTCGTCTTCCTCCTCCTATTCTTCCCTTTACTTCTAAAGCAACATAGATCCTTTTAAGGGGCCTCTTCCAGCTTCATGACTTGAAATGCCATCTTTACATGGACAAGTTCCAATTTTATATCTGCAGCCTGGACCTCTCCCCTGAATTCCACATGTGTAAGTAACATCTTCATTTAGATGTCTAATAGGCCTCTCAAACTTTAGTATCTTCCTAACAAGTGCCAGCTTCCTTCATGTCCCACCCAAATCTGCTCCTTTAAACATCTTCCCCGTATTATTAAATGGAAACTCCATTTCTCAAATTTCTCAGGTCCAAAGCCTTGGAACCATCTTTGGCTTCTCTCTCTCATACTAGATCCAATCTATGAGCAAAACTATTGACTCTACCTTCAGAATATATTCAAAAGGTCACCATGTTCACCACCTCTGTCTCTACCATTTTGGTCCAAGCCACCATTGTCTCTTGTTTGGATTAATAGGTCTCTCTGCTGTCCCCACACCTTCTCCTCTATAGTCTAGTCTCCTCTCAGCATCCAAAATGATCTTCCATTCAGCTTTCTTCAAGGCTCTCCACAGTCTGGCCTTTGCCTTCTCTGACTCATCTCCTGACACCCTTCCCTCTCTTTCTACATTCCATCCATACTTGCCTTCTCTTGCTCTTTCTTGAGCATACTAAGCAAGCTCCCACCTCAGGACCTTTGCATTTGCTGGCTCCACTTCCTGGGGTATCCTCATCCCTATTTCCTAGATACCTATAATGCTTGCTTTCTCTCTTTCTTCAGGTCTCTGTTCAAATATCACCTTTTCAGATAGTCCTTCCCTAACCACCTTACGGAAAATCGCAATCCCTTCTGTGCTTTCACCCCATCACTCTCCATTCCCTTTATCCTAGTAGCTTTCCCCCAGCACCTATCACCATCCAATCTGTCTCCCCCAACTAGAACATGAGCTGCATGGAGCAAGGTCTTCGTTTTGTTCACCAGTGTAGACTTAGTACCTTAAGCCCTGCAAATGAGAAGTGATCTGTCAACATTTGACTGGATACAAGTTCTGGGTGTCCTTCAAGAATCTGAGTGTATGTCACTGCCTAAGGGAAGCCTTACCTGACCCTATGTCCCCTGGGCCACTAGACTGGGCTGGCTGTTCCCTCCCTGCTCCCCAGCGCCCCGCACTGGTAGCTTTGTAACTGCACGTTGGTCTTTGGGTCCTGGCCCCTCCCACCCTTCACCCCCGCACTGCTCTGTCAGACCTTCCTAGGCATGGTCAGGGTCTTCCTCCTCCTCTCCCAGCCCCGGTTCCAGCACACCTGACACACAGAGGCACTCATGGATGGGACAACGGGATGGAGTTTATGTGAAAGCACTTGCTAAACAGCCACCCGAGAGTCTTTCTTTCATTTATTTTTAGATTAAAGGTGATTCATTGCCCTTGTCTGGAGTTCCTACCCTTCTTTATGTCTGCCATGGTTTTATCCAACCCTTGTCTATTTAGCATATTTCTCCACATCCCATTTCCTCTGTGCTCCCAAAATAGCAATATAATTTGCTCTGATTGATGCCGTTTCTCCATTAAGAATGGCGAAGGTCCTGGGTTTACACTGCTGAGTTCTCTGGGCTCAGGTGGGGTTCAGAAGGACACCCGGGGCCTCAGCAGCCAGCAGCTGGCAGTGCTTAGCATCACGTGAATCGAAGTGGGAGAAGCAGCAAAGCGCTCTCCACCTGCTCTGTGATGACAGTCACTGGTGGCCTCATCTTGTTTGAACCTACACCCCTCAGGATTTTGACTGGCATCTTCACAAGATCGCTCCAATGACAGGAAACCACATAACATATTTTATGCAAAAAATTCACTGGAATATGCATGTGAAATAAGCTTCCTATAGCTTTGTTTCTCAACCTGCCACTGCAAGGAAAATGAAATCATCTCCAATGACATTGATTTTTCCCCCTTCCTAAAAAAGCTTTACCATTATAAAAAAGAATTATCAGCCATAGTAGAGACTGACAAATTATTTTTGTTCTTTTCCCAAGCAGAGTCATCATTCTTAGTGCAATAATAGGAGAAAAGAGAGAGAGGGAGAGAGAGGGAGAAAGTGCTTGCAAGAGAGCGCTACAGAAATCTTTTTGGTCTTGTGAAGAATTTAATGATCTAATTTAACACGATTTATGATTTTTTAATAAAATAGAGGATGTCCTTTAAGAAGTAAGACATAAAATTGTTGAGTCACCTTGTGTTACTCTCCCAGAGAGAGGAAGTCTTAGAGAGAATTAAAAACAGCTGGGAGAGGAGTGATGCAGCTCAAGTGGTTGAGCATCTGCTTCCCATATATGAGGGCCTGAGTTTGATCCCTGGTACCTCCTAAAAACAAACAAACCAACTCTCAGTGGGGAGTGGATGTAGCTCAGTGGTTAAGCGCCTGCTCCCCGTATACCAGGTCCTGGGTTCAATCCCCAGTATCTCCTAAAAAAACAAAAACACCCCCCCCCAAAACAAAACAAAACAAAACAAAAAACAGCTGGGAGAAGGGAGGAGGTGCTGCAGTAGTACTATATGTTCCGGCTCCAAGGCCTCCCAGCCGGGATGGACACATGGAAGATGTGAGACAGGAAGAAGCTGGCTGTGCTGGAATACTGCTGAGAGTTAGGACAGCGGGCTCAAGGGACTCACTGGAGGAACTTGCTCTCAAATGTGCTATTTAACTCGTTAATAAGCTGGGTTTGACAGAGCCAAGGTCCGGAGGAGGGCCTGAAGCAGTCTTTGGATTGGAAGGAACTAAAGAAAGGGCTATTGACCAAACGCTAGATTTCATCATTGCAGTCCGAGCCTCTGCCCTACCCACCACCTCCCAGAGAGCCACCACCCTCCATTTCAGGCTCCCGGACAGGGCTCCTGCCAGAGGCAGTGTGGCAGGGACCCGGAGCCCTGCCTCAGCAGCAGGACCCCGACTGCTCCATCCCAGGCCCTGCCAGGCACGAGCTGCTCACTAGCTTGAGTGAATGAACCTCCCCATGCCTCAGTTTCCTCATCTGTGAGTTTATTCTGCAGCTAAATGAGTTAGTATTTATTTGGAATACTGCCTGGCACAGAGCAATAACTATATATTTGTTAAATAAAATACTCTTTTTTGCCATGTCCCAATTTTATTTTTCCTATTCTTTTTCCTATAAACTTTTAACTTTAAATGTATTTATTTTGAAAGGAAACTTTATGTCACCACTGAAAACGGAAAACTAGTATTACTTGCTATAAATAGAAGCTGAGTATAAAAATAAACACAATGAAACCAAAACAATGTTACTAAATTCCAGCTATATTTTTTGGCCTGGTTTAGGCTCTGAGACTGTGGCTTCCTACTCTCAGTTAAAAAGTGAGATAAGTAAACCCTGAGAGCCTTGAAGATACAGTAGTACCAAAATAAAATTTTCCCTTTGATGTAATCACAAGGATCCAGGGAGGAAGAGGGTGTATAATAATTTTCTTATTTTAAGATTCAATAGTATTTAATATCACCTAAAATAATCTCAGGACCTCCAATATCTTGTGGATGTGTGTCCCCTACTGTGGGAAACACTCCAAGTACATACTCAAGCATACATACACACACACACACACACACACACACACACACACACACGGACATACTCAAGCATGTATTGGGAAAATGGAATACATGCTTTCCTGCACTGGAAATTGCTTCTCAGGGCCATGTGCTCTCCTCACCACCGCCAGCTGCCAAGGAGCACATGTAGTCTCCTGGGCACCATAGCTCAGCTGGATGCCGCTTCCTCTGCATGAGAGCAAGAGATTAAAGGGTTATTGTGGAGCAGGCTACATTGCTCTTTTTTGTTCTGTCCCTTTATTCTCTACTGCACTACCACCGAGGCTGGGGATAAATTAGACTGTACTGCAGGCTTAGAGGTAATTTAAGGGAATCACAAAACAGAAGGAGAAAACTTTAAGGCTATGTGAACATTCTGATGATCTCCCCCATGGCCCAGAGAGATAGCACCCCTGAAACCAGTTTCCTTTATAATGGATTCCTCTGTGGTGTGCTTTCTTCCTCTGCCACCCCTGGCTTCCTAACTTGGCTCTGCTCTCCTCAGAGTCTCTCCAAATCAACCAACCAACTAGCCAACTAACCGACAAGGTAATGAACCAGCCAAGCTTTCTTCTAACTTCTGCTGTGTGACTCAGCCCCCTCACCTCATGGCATTCAACTGAGTACCGCAGAGACTGGTTTCATCCCAGGGCCGTTTCTGCCCTTGGCCCACGGCAGCCATGTTTTCAAGTTGAGCTTATTCAGTAGAGTATATCGTCTGTGCCATGTTGCTGAACTTGTATTCCAGGCCTCTCACAGAGTGCCTGCTCTTAGGAGATACTCTAAAGGCTGTCTTTGAGGAAGGAAACAAGGGCATCCGGGCATCGTCATGCAGGCACCACAGTCTCAGCCAGTCTGGGCATCTGTCGTTGGTGGCCAGGGAGTCAGCTGGGAGCAGGTCAAGATTTTTAAGTAGTTTCTGACACTTAACACAAGGCTTTGTGTGCATAGAAAACACTCAATAGATATTGGTTGAATAAAAGAAGCTGAGGCAGACAGTTGGGGACATTTGGTGGCACAAAATGATGGGAGATTTAGGTTTACTCAGCTCTTTGTATGTGCTAAATGGTTCCTTCTCTGAACACACATTTATTGGGCTCTCATGAGACACCTGCACTGGACAAGGTGTTCAAGCTACGAACCTGGCTGAGAGTGGGCATGCCCTCGGGGAGCTCATGGAGAAGGGGGCAGGGTGTGAGGTAAAAGCCACACCACAGAGCTCTGCAATCATGCTACCTGGGCCCGGGGGACCCAAGTGCCTTTCACAAAGAAGACAATGCATGCTGCCCCTGGGTGGGTGTGCCAGGGAAGGCATGGCACATTATCCCTCTAAATGCTCCTCCAAGCTTGTGATGGAGGCATGGTTATCCTCACGGTGCAAATTAGGAAGCTGAGACAGACTTGGTCCCAACTGCGCAGGCAGGAAAGGGCAGGTCCAGGGTCCACCCTGGCCCTCTGCCCCAGACCCAAGCTCCTCCACTGACCTCACAGTGCGGTGGGCAGTGGTGGCAGGAAAAGGACAGACAGGGGCAGGGGGAGAGGCAGATCTGTGCTAATCCACAGCGCAGGCTGCTCCTCCTCTCCAGAGGGCTCTAGAATTCTTTCACAGCCGGTTTGCTTGAGCTTTATGGGCCAGAGCGTCCTGGATGTTGCTGGTGGTGATGCGTATCCACAAGGGTCGCAGCAGGAGACAGATGGCATGCTCAAAATCGGTAATTTAGAAGTTTAGGAAGGAGATAATTTACAAAGGCAGGGGCAGGGCTAGGAAATCCCAAGCGTTAGTGCTGTTCCGTCTGAGGCTAGAAACAGCTCTGAGGGGCTGAGGGCAGGGAACCCTCAGGACCCGGAGACACCCCCGTGCATCTGAACGGACGGTGACCCTCGGGACAAGCATCTCGCGCCCACGGTGCCCCTGCAGAGTGGCTGCCGGGGGTAAATGCCCTGCCCTGCCCTGGCACTCCCCCTCCTCCCCACCTCCGGCTCCGCTGCCCCAGAGGGAGACCACAAAGCGGACAGCCGCCCACACTTTCCCCTGAGCCTGTCGCTTTCCTCCTTTTTGCTCTCCTCGTGCTGTGGACGGGCTACCTGCCTCCTTGCCGCCTTCTCCCAGGACATTTCTGGCCACTCTCCCTTGTCAGAGCTTCAACCACCCACTGACTTGTGTCTCACTCCTCTCTCCCATCCTAGTTTTTGCTTTAGAAAGGTGACGATAGTGCATTTTACCAGAGCCTGTGATCTGGAAAATAACTGACAGCAAAGATCCCCTCTCCCTGATATGAATTAGACATGACTCACGGATGCCCCATTGTTTGCCTGTCACAAGACCAGACAGGCTCTCCAAATTCCCGTGTTTTGTCGCATAAACAATTAGCTGAACTGATCAATTGGAACAAAATGCTTGTCAATCACACATTTTTGTGGCGTTCCCCAGGTCTCTGAACTTTGGCCTGCCCTCAGCCTGCGCCAGCATCCAGCGCCTCTGGGAAAATAGGCTGGCCTCCGTGCGCCACGTTCTCTGCTCCACCATCCCAGCCTTTCATCTCCCTCTCCCACTTCCTGGTTCTTTCTAGCCTTCTTTATAAAAAAACAAAAAACAAAAAATAACCCTTTTCTTTTGTGTAACCCTGGAGACACTTGCTGATCTGATCTGACTGTTTTCCCTATTGCAATAGTTCCTTTCCCCTTTTAAAGTATCTTTTCCAGTAGTCTCTTCTCATCAAGTCTGGAATTCATTTTTATTTGATAAGCTTCTCCTTATGAAAGGGTTAATGGCAGATAATCTTGTCACTCTGTTCCTTCTCTAATAATAATAATAATAGCTAACGTTCATACAGACCTGATGACAGATGCGGTTATAATCACTCCACATACATGTTCACTCACTTAATCCTCACAACAACCATATGAAGCAGGTAGTTTTATTTATTACTCTTCTACAGATGAGACAAGTGAGGCACAGAGTAGTTAAGACACTTGCCCGAGATCACACAGCGAGTAAGAGGCAGAAGCCGGCTTTGGAGCCAGGCAGGCTGTGGGCTGAGTCAGTATGTGGCTCCTACCCTCCCCTGACACAGCCACAGAGGAAGGCCTGGAGCAGGGGTCAGGACACCTGGGTTCTGGTGCTGGCCCATGTTCCCTTGAGCCTTGGGCATGTCATTTCCTGTGTTGGGACCTTACGGTGGCTCCGTGGCTGCTCCCGGGCTCCTTCTCCAGCCCCACCTTCTACCCCCTTCCTTTGTGATGTTCTCTCTTACTTGGGGGCTTTGTGTTTGCCAGTCCTCCTGCCTAGAATGCTCTTCCAGACCCCTTCCCTAGAGGATCGTATTTGTCCTGTTTATATTTTGGGTCCCAGCCTAAAGGTCGTTTCCTCCAGGAAGCCCTCCTTGGTGAGTCTCCTTTGTACACCCAGCACTCTACTTCCTTTCATGACATGTACCCCCCTTTATTACGATTGCCTGATTCCTGTATGTCTCTTCCATTAGATACTGAAGCCCTTGAAGGCAGGATTAGGTCTTATTCACAGGGTGATCCATCTTTCTCTCTCTGACATGGCCCAGTTTAGATGGCAAGCTATATGGTCACTCTACTTCACCATTTGTATGCTTACAGCCTAGCATAGGAGGCTCTTAATGAAAATGTGTTGAATGAATGGGTCTCAGTCCTCTCATCTGTAAATAAGGATAATAATGGTTATCCTACCAGTGTCATGTATTTATGCAAATAAGAAGTTAGAGTGAGATAAGTTATGAGAAATTGCTTTGGAAAATACCAAGTACTAAACATTGTAAGATGTGCATTAGTAGTGACTGGGGCACATCTTTCTGGACCTCCATTGAAACTCTTAATTCAATTAGGCATGGCCAGCACTGGCAGAAAATACAGCTACTTCTTTGTGCCATCTTTCCCTGAGAACCTCCCGCTTCAGGGGTCACCCATCATTTCTCTGGGTAACAAGCTGGGAATAGGGTGAGGTATGTGGGCACAAAATTTAAGGAGTGCCAAAAAACTCAGTTATCTCTGTTCTGTGTGGCATCAGCAAGGGCCATTCACATGCTGCATTCAGCTCAGGGCTCAGCTGGGACTGCGACAGCCAAGGAGACTTCACTCCCGAGTCCTCTAAAGGGCTGTCATTCAGCTGGGACGGCTGGCGCCGGAAAAGCTGGGGGCCGGCGAGGCATCTGTGTCCACCTCCAGCTAGGTAAGCAGACCTCTTCTCAGGGTATCTCAGGGCTCCAGGAAAGAGAAAGTAGAAGCTGCCAGGCCTCTGAGAGGCTAGGCCCAGAACGGGTGCAGCATCATTTCTGCCATATTCTATTGGTCAAAGCAAGTCACAAGCCAGCCCAGATTCAAGGGAGGAACGAGCAGTCTCTTCTTCTTCATGGGAGGAACAGCCAAGAATTTGGGGCTAGCTTTAGTCCACTGCATCTTCCTAGTAGAATAGAAGCCCCATGAGGAGGGGCTTGCTTACCTTGTCCATTGCTCTGTTTCCTCTCCATGCCACTGCTCACAGCAGTGTCTGCCAAACATCAGGTAGGCCCGCCATAAATATCTGTTGAATGAATGAACTCCCCACATGCCAGTTCCAAATTCAGCATCATAGACAGCAGCACCATGTGCTGCCACCACCCACACACCCCACCCAAGACATTTTAGGCATGCCGTGCCTGAAAATCAGAACCCCAGACCTGTAGGTCTTTCCCAGCTGTTCCACAAGCCTTATCATTCTGCCTTCTTTTGTGGTCATTTGTGTATGTCTTATTTCCTTTCCAAGGGAACTGGCAAAACATGGTAGACAGAGAAAGCCTTTGGAGTCACATGAACCTATGGTTTCAAATACTGACTCGGCCATTGACCATCTGTGTGACTTCATCATCTGTGGCCCCATGTTCCTTGTCTCTACACTGGTAAAAATGGCATCTACCTTAGAGGGTTGTCGTGAGGATTAAATGAAGGTATGTGGAGTAGGAGGCACAGAAAGGTGCTCAATATTTAGTAGTTTCCATTTGCTCTCTCCCTCTTATTGGTCTTTTAGTTCCCTGAGGGCCAAATGTAGGCCTGATATAGTTTCTTATCCTTTAGAGATATGGAGCCATTATTTTTACAAAGCTTTCCATTTAGTTTATCCATGCATTCATTTATACAAAAATATCCTTTAGATATAAAAATATCCTTTAGAGATATGGAGCCATTATTTTTACAAAGCTTTCCATTTAGTTTATCCATGCATTATTCATTTATGCAAAAATGTGTGTTGAGTCCCTCCCATGTGCCAGGCACTTCTAGGACCTAGGTGCTGAGGATATAACATGGAAGAAAAGGGACAAATTCCCTGTCCCTTTGTAGCTCATGTTGCCTTCTGGAAGGAGAAGACAGACAACAACTAATAAAACATAAAATCACAATAAATAAGTAAATTATATAGTGTGTTAGAAAGCCATAAATGTTATTTAAAAAGAATTGGGGCTTTAGTAGTATAGGTGGGTTGAAGTTTTAAACGGGGGAATCAGGACGGGTAAGAAAGTGACATTTAAGAAAAGGCTTGAAGGAGGAGAGAAAACGAATCCATGTGGATATCTGGAGGAGGAATGTTCCAGGCAGAGGTGACAATCAGTGCAAAGGCCCTGGGGTGAGAACATGCCTGGCTTATCCAAAGAACCCTGAGGAGGCCCATTAGTTGGAGTGGAATGAGCAATAGGGAGAGGAAATTGGGATTAGGACATAGAGGTAACAGGCAGCCAGACCTTGTCAGGCCATTGTACAGACTTTAGCTTTTACTCTGAGAGAAAGGGGTAGCCAATGATGGATTTTGAGCAGTGAAATGACATGATTGAGCCTAAGGTTTAAAGGATCACTCTGGCTGTAGTGTTGACACTAGGGGGCATAAGTGGACTCAGGGAGAGCAGTCACAAGGCTGCAGCAATCCAGCAAAGGGGACAGCCAAAGGCGGTGGTCTAGGATAGCCTCTGTGAAGGTAATAAAAAGTCATCATATTCTAGATATAATTTAAAGGAAAGTCTGACAGTGTTCTTGGTGGATTGAATGTGGAGTATGAGAAAAGAGAAAAGTCCCTGATGATTCCCTGCTTTTGGGCCTGAGTAGCCAGAAAGATGGAGTTACCACCAACTGGGAGAGGCAGGAGGCTGTGGGTAGAGCAGATTTGGGGGGAGATTAGGTGTTCAGTTTTGGACATGTTGAGTTGAAGGTGTTCATCAGACATCTGAGTGGAGACGTTGGGTGTACAAATCTGACATTTAGGAGATGGGTCTGGGCTGGAGATAAATTTTGGAATCTTCAGCATATAGATGGTATTTAAAGCCTGGAAGGCCCTGGACCCCTCCCAGATTAGGATTTGCCAGCAGGGGAGGAAGAAGCAAAGACTAAACCATCCAGTGGGCAGGAGGGAAACCGGGGGAATGCAGTTCCCAGGAAGCCAAGTGGAGGAAGGCTTCAACTGGGGTCAGTGCTGCTAATAGGTCATTAAGTTGTGGCTGTGCATCAGCCGTGGAATTTAGCAGCCTGGAGGTCATTGGTGACCTTGATGGGAATGGCACTGTGGGGTGGCAGAGGTGAAGAATGGGAAGGGAGGCACTGGAGACAATCATAGACAAAGAAATGGGACAGGACTGGAGGGGAAAATGAGCTTTTTCATTCATAAAACACATTCATGTTCTATTTTTCCCCTTGGTCCTTTGGAATGACTCTGTGCCCTAGCTAGGCTAGGTACTTATAATTTCCCTTCCTGATAGTTAGTGACACTGAGGCCCTGAGTTTGAATGACTTTCCCCCAAACTCTTGACTAGTAAGTTAGGCTGGGATCATGGGCCTTCTGGCACCAAATCCCTGTGTCATTCAAACAAGAATAATTGTGCCATGGCTCCTCGTACATAGTGAAAACTTGGAAATATTTGCTTTATTAAGTAGATACCCTATATAAATAGGGTAATCAGCATATAATTTATCATCCAAGCAAGATATATTTGAGAGTGAAAAGAGACTCTATTCATAATTGCTTCAAGACAACAGGCATGAACTGGTATCGTCCCAGGCAAGTTATGTCACCTGCTTATAAGGCCCATCTTCACCTCTCATTTCCTAACCTGTTGGTCCAGCTCCAAGTGTGCCCTTTCTGAGGTGACTTATACTCCAGATGTCCACAGTCCTTACACAAATGTGTCCACCCTATGTCTCCTGCCCTCTAGACTAGAGAATTTAAAAATGTGTAAGAACTACCTATATCAGATTTACTGTAGGTGTGTGTGTGTTAAAATGCACACTCCTGGTCAAAAGGATGGGGCCCAGGAATCTGTACCTTTGAGCATGATCCTTAAGTGGGTCTTTTTTCTCTAGGATGTAACCCAACTCGACTAGAGCCTGCTGACTGCCACCGGCTGCTGTGATGACCAATCATTTGTTCATGAGACTGATAAGATAGTAGGTCACGTAGGTTAATTGCCGTTCCCTCCCTTTCCTCTGCTCACACGAGCATTTTCCTGTGAAACTTTGGGTGAGACAGCGCCCTCTTTGTGAGGAGTGGCCCTGATGGTGGGACTCACTATCTCCCACTTGTTATGGGTTGAACAGTGTCCCCAAAATGATTTATTGAAATCCTAATCCCTGGTACCTGTGAATGTGAGCTTATTTGGAAATAGTGTCAATGCAAATGGATTACTTAAATTAAAATAGGCGGGTCCTTAGTCCAATATGGCTAGTATCCTAATAAGAAGGGGAGAAGAGACACAGAGTCAGCGGGAGATGGCGGGGCGGAGACTGAAATGCTGCACCTGTGAGCCGAGGAGTGGCCAGGACGGCCATCTAGGAAGCTGGGATGGGGCTGGAGGACTCCACCCTACAGGCTTCAGAGGGAGCGCGACACCTTGATTTCAGACCTCTGGCCTCCAGAACTGGGAGACAACACATTTCTGTTGTTTTAAGCCCTCCAGCTGGTGGCACTTTGATACTATAGTCCTGGGAAGCTGAAGCCTGGTGGGAAGATTGTGGCATGGATTTGGTTCCCTCCACAGTGATATACATGGGAAGCCGCTCCCTCGGGCCAACCCCTGTGGGCCCGCGAGACTTCTTGTTTCCCAAATGGGACCTGTGTCTTGGACAAGTCCAAAGCTGTTGCATTTTATTCTCGGCAGTGTCCCATGGCCCAGAAGACCGTTGCCTACACACTTGTGGTTTAGTAGCTCCGTGGCTCGCCATCGTTTTGTAAATACACACTGAAGTGTGCTTTGGGTCCTACTGGCTCCCTGGCTGCCTGCTGATTCCGCAGGGATGCGAGTTTCTACTCTGAGGCCGACTCTGTACACTTCAAACTTTCTTCAAGGTGTCGGAGCTCCAGAAGGATGAGCAAGGCATTCACAGGGGGCCAGGGCTGCTGGTCAGGATGAAAGAGGGAAAGTGATGAAATAAATAAATAGATTAACAATAACGGCAGGCAGGCTCCTCATTCTTGGAACTGAATGTCTTAAGGAGAACTCTCGGTTTCAACGTGTAAAAAGTTATAGAGAGATGCACACGCACACACACATGCACAAACATGCACCCTGTGGCTCGGTCCACGGAGTGGGCCTGGAAGCAGTGACACCGATAGCACCCAGATCTTGGTTTCCCAGTAAATGGATCAGCATTCCTTTGAGAAATGGCTGATTCTAGGGCTGGGCAGGGAGAGTACAAGGTGGGCTAGAAAACAAGGAGCTACTCAGAAAGTGATGGAGACTTGTTAAAAGGACACCAAAGACAGCTTGAAAGGGCTGTCAAATCTGGGACAATTGAGCATTAGAATAAATGATGATAATAATGGTAGTCATGGTTTATAACCCATTGAATAAAATAGGAAACTGTGAATACACACTGATATAAATAAAGCATCAAACTGTATATCGACATAGTCTCCAAGTACATCCCTCCAAAACCCTTACTAATTACAAATGAGAAAAAGTAACCTTATAATACTGAGAAACCCAGCAGCCTCCACCATTACCAAGTGGTCAAAGGAAACATCCTCAGTAAAGGGACAAATTGAAAACATGAGCCACCTGAGAGGTGCAACAAGATGATCTCAACATCACCTCTGCGATACTTCCGCCCAAGGTGCATAACCTGAATCTGATGAGACCACCTAAAACTGAGGGATGCTCTGCTACCTAAGTCAGCTTTACTGACCTTGTAGGAATTGAACAGGGGCGGAGTCTGAGCAAATCACTCATCCCACTCTTGAAAGCAACCTTAGAAAATCACAGGATGTGTTAGTTCTGGTCTTGCCCAGCGCTGTCCTGGGAGGGAAAAGGCAGGGCAGGGCACATGGCATTGTCTCGGGAGGTGGCAAGTGTGAGAAGCCAGCCAGGGATAAGATAGGAAAGCTGTGAGCTGTGGGTGACAGGAAAGTACATGCTCCACGCAAGGGCTTCCAGATGCAAGTTCCAATAATGCCAAGTAGAATTTCCAGCCTTTTGGGGAGAGAAGGTACCTCGGTGTTGTATTTCATTCTGATTTGTGTACCTGAGAAAGTCTAGTTTCCTCCTTGCTTCTGCTCCACAGCACAGCAAAATCAGGTAAAACACATGTGGGACTTTTTTCATTACTACGATTCCATGTTGACTTATTCAGATCTCTGAAATGGTTCTGATTGGATGCTTTTTCAAGAACCAGCCTTTCTACTTTGAATCTGGCAAGAATTTTGAAAGGATGCGTCTTGGCCGTGATTTATAACTTTTCTTTTTGCCTGAAAGGTCATGAGTCTCTTACTTTAAAATTTCAATTTTTCTGTCTCACCCCTGATGTCTTTTTTCCCCTCTTTGCACTTGAGTATTGCTCTGATTTTTTTGTTTTTCCTTCTTAAAGACACATAAACCATGTTCATGGTTAACACTATGTAAAAAATAGTATCTGTCTAGGTACCCAATAATGGCTTTAAACTCAGCTACATGCCAGTGAGTCCCAACTTTATGTCTCCAGGCTCAGCAGCTCCCTGAACTCCAGGCTCATCTATCCAATTGTCTGATAGCTCCTGTTTAATAGGTTCCTGAAATGTAACTTGCTCAATCCATCTTGGTTTCACCCCCAACAAGCCCTGAACCTGATTTTTCTAGACATTTTTCATCTTGGTATCTGGCCCCTCCATTCAGTCAATTACTTCACTAAAAATCTCGACTTGATCAGCCTTGACTTTTCTATTATGCACATACTTCATGTCTGATCCATGAGCACACAACTGTCCATGCCAGAGGTTCTGCCATCAGGATCTATCCACCCCCTTCCCATCATGCCCACTGCTGCCGCCCTGGCCTAGGCCTCCTGCATCTCTCACCTGGAATAATGCAGGAGTCCCCCACCCTGTCCCTTGCTTCTGCCCTTACCCTCTCTATGTACTATCCAGCATGATCCTTTCAAAGTATAGTCAATTCACGTCACCCTTTGTTCAAAATATCCCAACATGTCACCTCTCTGTTCCAGACTCCCTGAGTTTTCCCATTTATAAAATGGGGTCAATCTTGTCCACCTCATGGGTCTATTAATGAAGACAGACAATATATGGAAAGCGTAGACTTGCCCATGACATAGGAGGGGTTGGGATCAGTTGACTAACGGAGACCTACATCTCCCATGCTGCAGATTTAGAAGTTATAAGCCAAGCTACAAACTGTTCAGTTACGTATGTTATAGCTTGATACTTTCACACCTTTACCTTCATCATGACAGCAACAACATAAATGGGTAAAAAAATTGTTTTTATAGGACTGAATGTTGGCAACAAAATCTCAAAGACAGTTGAATTTAATTATGATTTTGCATGTCCAGGTGTTCTGTTGACAAGCCAGCCATGTGGGTGAATAATCAATGTCAGATATATAATTTATAGCAGGCTATGTATTTACTTAATAACATTTCAGTTGTTTTTTTTTCACTTCATTTCAGCAAAATGTTATTATAATCAAGATTTTCACATAATTTGTATTCTATTGGCAGTAGTGCTCTAAAGCAGGGATTGGTAAAGTTTTTTATAAAGGGCCAGATCATAAATATTTTAGACTTTATAGAGCCATTTGTCTCTGCCACAACTAGTCAATTCTGCTAGTGTAGCTCGAAAGCAGCCAAGACAAAACATAGACAAATGAACTGAATCTGTTCCAATAAAAACTTTATTTACAAAAATAGGTTGTGGGCTGAATTTGGCCTGTGGACTATAGTTTAATGATCCCTAATCTAAAGGATTAAAAAATAAAATTTAATTGTAGTCAAAATATGCAAATTTGAATGTATTTTAATCAAAATGCAATTCAAAATAAATGTAAACATTAACAATTTTTCATATATGTTTTCAATGGTTATTTTTCTTGTAAAATATTCAAAACTATCAACTAGAATTAAAAAGAAGAATACAATTAAGGAGTATCCAAATTTTAAGTCAAAATTATTTAAATAAAACTAGAATTTTTAATTTACACTATAAAATGTAATTATATCTTGTTAAACATTTTTTATAAAAGAAAAAAGAAATTACTGGCAATTTTAGCATTCAATGTCCATCTAGTTCCCAATGTAAAGACTCTGCATAATGTGTCAAGCATGTTAAGTCTACGCTTACCTCTGTACAAATTAAGAGGATTATGGATCGTTCCATTTTGCAGAATGTTCCCTAGGAGCCATGCGCCACTGTTGATAACATTATACTAATCTGCCAGCCCCACCTAAAGGCCAAATCAGAGCAAGAGAGAAGCAAGACAAGGGGCATTTGACACAACTGGCAAGTGATAGTCGGTGATGAAAAAATCTCTTGTGTTCAAGCCACCTGAGAGGAGGCATTTGACAGCCTAATTAACTTATCCCTTCTCCTGCCTAAGCACTTCTGCTGCTTGAGTCCTCCCTACACTCCAACCCAGTGCCCTGCCCCGACATTGGAGGAGCTAACACTCAGAAAACTGTAAGGCATTGTAGGTGATCACCTTTGGTTTCAAGAATGTAGGCAGTAGATGTGCAGAGGCCCTGAGGCCTGAAATGATGCCATCGGCACAAGAGAGGATATTTAAGAGTGTGAGTCTTGCTGGGCCAGAGCTGGGTGCTGGATCCTGAATGAGAGGCATTTGTGTGTTGTTTAATAAACACAGTGTGTGTGCATGTGTGTGTATTCACGTGTGTGTGATGTGTATGTATGAGTACAAGTGTACATGTATGCATGTGTGCACATGTGTACATTGAGGGTGGATGTGCATGTATGTGTGTGCAGGAGTGTGTGTGTGTGGCCCAAGGCAGGTGTCTTCTTGCTTGGGTCTATAGGCGAGGCTGAAAAGTACTTAGTGCTAGCTTAGTACATAATAATCTCACAGTAACTTCAGCCTGCACCATGGACCTATGAACCCCAACACATGAACACCTCCCAATATGAAACAGGAAAATGGAACCCTGGGCAAGCAGCTACTTATGAGAGCCAGATTCAGTAAAGAGATGTGGTTGGGGCACTCCCAGATCAAGAGGCAAATCAAAGTCTAATCCCCCAAAATATAGAGTGGCTCAACTGCTTCCTAAAACCAGCTAGTGATTTGAAATGGTGACCACTGTTTCAACACAGAACACGGAGCCTTGGGAGATGGCGAGTTTTCAGTCACTGGACATGTTGAGCAGCGGATGGATGCCCAATTAGGAATGACCTGGAGGGGAGTCTTCCACTGGTACAGACCTTGCAACATCTGAGATTTTAAGAGCATAAAATAAAGTTATTGAGTTAAAAAAACAGCAAATAAACAAACAAACAAGAAATAGGTACAGCGGTGTGCTGGAGCCAGCTCATACTGGCTTCAAGGAACTTTGCAAGCAGACTGTTAGATCGTTGGTAGCTTGAAATCAGCCATGGTGGAAATATTCAGACAATGGAAATGGGTGAACACTACAACTCATGGCTTTTTATTTCCTCTGGAGAGCTAGTTTCACACGCCACTGAGTGAATACCTAGTTGGTCTGGCCATCGAGCTCCATTTTAGCCAAGACCTATAAAACTAACTTGACCCCACTTCCTCTAGCAGAAGAATGCAGGAACCAAGAGGAAGGCAATTGGGAAAGCTCTGGCTTTGTACACAGACAAACCTGGTGCTTACCAGCAGCGTGGCCTTGAACAAATTACATGGCCTCTTTCAGCCTTGGTTTCCTCATCTATAAAATGAGGATAATAATAGTACTTAATAGGATTATTGAGAGAATTACATGTGATAATACATGGACAATGATTAACATAGTTTCAATATATGGTGGCTAGTAGGATTGTTAAAAGCAGCAGAGTTCTTGGGTTTAAAACTCTTTCTGTTTACATGAGCAATAGGAGTTTATTGGGAGGATTTTGATTGCTAATGGGATGGGTGGGAATTCAGAAGAACTGGAATCTGAAAACAGGCAGCAACCAAGAGAGGCATGAGGCCAGAAACTCAGGCAGAATCATGCCAGAGGGAGAGACGGTGAGGTCCTCCTGCCTCACTGTCATCAGTGACCCTGCCTTTACCACCAGTCTTGGGTAGCTAACCTTGCCCTTGACCCTGTGGCCACCAACACTGGATGCTTTTGCTGCCCAGACCCAACTATGGGAATTAATCTGCTGTCCCTGTTTCTTTGCATAACCGCGAGCTTCAGATTTAAAACCTTGGGCAGCTTTGCCCAGTTGGCCAATCCTGGTCACGTGTCAGCACCTTAATTTCCAGGGTTGTGGGTGGTGGAACCAACAATGAAAGAAACCATCTGGTCTCTTCAGGCTTTGCTCTGGAAGATGGGCTCTACCTCCTACGAAACCCATACTGTGAATAATTTTCAAACATAGAAAAATGCTGGGCAAGAAACACATGTCCATTATGGTTTATATCTTTGGATTCCTGCATTCTTTGCCCCTACTTTAGTGTTCAAAAAGACAAAACAAAACAATAAAAGTAAACATAAAAACATGCTCCCATTTAATATAAAGAAATGATTCCTCAGACATCTGAAAACATTTACACCTCTCTCCAAAGACACACCAACAAATCTCCTGAGTTAATGTCTAGTTCAAGTCTTAGGCCTCCTTTAGCATTTAGGGCTCCCAACTGACAGGTTGTAATCTGTGGACTAGATCAGGGGTTGGCAAACTTTCTGTAAAGAGCTCTGTTGCAAATCTTTTAGGCTTTGTGGGCCACACAGTGTCTGTCTAGGCTACTCATGTCTGCCATCGTAAGCAGCCAAAGATGATATGTAAATGAGTGGGTATGGCCATGTTCCAATAAAACTTTATTTACAAAAACTTTAGTGGGCTGGATCTGGACTGTGGTCTGTAGTTTGCCAACCCCTGGACTAGATTATAAACTTGGCTTCCACCAGCAAACCCTATGTACAATAATCAGGTAACATAAAGGGGGAGGAGGGAAGTTAGCATGTATACATCATCACACACACACTTCTTCACTAGTTCACAAGGTCATAGCTGCTGATACCACCGGCTTCCTTTAGGCCCATGCCATGTTCCCTTTCTGTCCGTCAGCATCTCAACTGGTGACACAAACCTCTTATTGCAGTGAGCTTTGGGTGGTTCTGCCTGTGATGCTGAAGTGGTCCTCGGGTGCTGTAACAAAGCACCGCACCTAGATGGTTTACAACAATAGACATTTATTGTCTCAGTTCTGGATGCTCGAATTCCAAAATCCAGGGGCCAGCAGGGCCATCCATGCTCCATCCTTGCCTCTTCTAGCTCCTGGGGTTTGCTGGCAGCCCCTGGCATTGCTTGGCTTGTAGATGCAGCTCTACTCTGTCTTCACACGGCCTTCTCCCCTGTGTCTCCGTGTCTCCTCTCTCCTACTTCCCTACTTACAAGGACACCAGCCATATTGGATTAAGGGCTCACTCTACTCCAGAATGACCTCATTGTAACCTTAATTCCACCTGAAATGACCCTATTTTCAAATAAGGTCACATCCTGAGGTACTAGGGGTTAAGGCTTCAACATATATTTTGGGGGGATGCTATTCAACCCATAACATCATCCAATAACTTTCTCACCGAGCAGGATTATATGAGAGGCACCTCAGGAGAGTCCCCTGAATTTTAACCGTATTCTTCCTACCCTACCCAGAGAGTAGCAAACCCTATTTCTCCTTGACAGGACAGAAGCACAGGAAGGAGGTTCAGATAATGGGCAGAGAAACAGGCTCCAATGTTCAACATGAGCTGAAGGCAGAGGGGCGCCCGTGTGGCCTGAATGACAAATCTGGAGGTAAGGACTTGTTTTGTTGATGTGCAGCATTTGACAAAGGGGATCCAAAGGATTGGATTCTCTGTTAGGCTGTGAGCCTCTCAAGAATTGAGAACAATGCTTAGTTGTTTTCCACATCTTAGATGCTTGGAAAATGCATGTTAAATCACACTAAAGGATTGTGTTATAAGAGAAGGCAAAATCCAAAAATATGGGGAGGTAGCTAAATAAAATGTAATTTGCATGAAATAGGAGGACAATAGCTTCTTCTCGGCAAATAATGTGTGTGAGAAAGCAACATGTACCATTCGAGGAAACTGATGTTTTTGAATAGACCATGATGCATGGTGACTGTATCCTCACCTGGGAAGGTGATTGAGTGTTTCTCTCTCCTCTTCTTAGGCCCTTGCAAGATACTCTGCAGCTGGGAGTGGTATTGGCTCAGACCCAAAGCAAATGTATTGCTCTTGCTTCTCATTGTGAGATGATTTATTTAAGAGCTTTAACTTTTAAATCAATAGAGCTTTGGAAAATAGTCTGTTTCCTCACTAGATAAGGCCGTACGTGAGAAGCAGGTGCTTTTAGCACTAATAAACTTCTAGATGTGGAATGGAAAAATATTATCACAGATGAGTTGGTTTCTATTGACAAGTTTGCTAATTGCAGTAAATGAAACTAAGTTCAAGTCAATAGATATTTTTTGAACATTTACTAAATGTAAGGTGTAGTACTAGACACTGTGGGGGTCACAAAGATGCATAAGAATTAGTCCTTGTCCTCAAATCGCTTACGACGTATTGTGGGGGAGAGAGACATGGTGATGTCCTTTAGTTGTCATAGGTAGAAACATTAACATGTTTAAAGGGGGACAGAGGAGGGAGAGATTCATTTTAACTAAATGAAACCTTCATAAAGGAGAGATTATTTGAGAGATGACTATTGTTTCTTTAGTAGAGTATAGGGTGAGTATGTTTCTGGTGGTGAGAACGTAAAGCAAAGGTTGCAAACTCAAATATCTAAGAAGTCAAGCACATCACAATCATGAGTGAAGCCAGCTGGTGTAAGACAATAGGGGGTGGTGGAGATTGTAGCCAAATGGAGATGGCATAGCTTATTTAAAGGGATTAGCCAATTCTCAGGTTCAGTTGACTGTTATCATGATCTACCAAATTTTCAAGAAAAGCTGGGAATCTTAAACATTGTCAATGGAATTGATACAATAAATACCACCATAATATCATGTAATCTAAATCCATCTACCAGCTAAATCTAGTCTGTAGATGGCGATTTACATAAAAATGCAGAAGAAGAAAGATGCAAGCCACGATTGGGAAACTAACATTGCTGGAGTGTAGGTGGACATGAGTGGTCAGGAGTAAGGGCAGTAAGACAAAGAAGTGGGTAGAGCTGGATTTTCCAAAACGCTGCATGGTCTCTGAAGGAGTTTGGATTTATTCTGTGGGCAGTGAGAAGCCTGTGATCATGTAGATGACTTGTTGAAAACTCTGTTTTAAAAATACTTCTCTGGCTGCTTGTGGAAGAAAGATTGGAAAAGGACATTGAGTGAGGGTGGGTAAAACAGTTAGGAGAATATTGCAGCAACCCACAATGAGAACTGATGAGGGTCTGGACCAAGACTGAAGTAGACAGATGCAAGATATTTAGAATCAAAAAGTATTCATGATTGGCTGAAAATAAGAGTCCATGGAAATAAAGGTTGCTTTCTATTTCTTTGAGGTTGATTTGATAAACTGAGGTCTAAGGCACAGACAGACCACTAACTAGTTGTGTGGCCAAGGGACAATAATTTCTCTTAAACTTCAGTATTTCTTCTGTCAAATGGTGACAATGAGAACTGTTCTGTCAACTTCAGGATGCTGTAAGGATTGAAAAAAGTGGGCATGAAAGAGCGGTCACCACCTTGAAGGGCTGCCACGAAGGGAGTGATCTGTATTGGTGTTATTATTGTCAGATCTGGGATTCCACATGCACTAGGACTTTAAAAACATTTGGAGGCATATTATAAAAGAAGACAATTTTTTTTTTAGATTTATATGAAACAATAGAAGCATCTGGAGAGACAAAATTTCTTCTGTTGATGTTGGTAGTGGGAATCATGGCGCCCTTCTGGGTAAAATGGACCACCCAGGGGCCTAGCTCAGGACTCGGTCTTAGGCAGCCGTGCTTGACACCTCAGGCCATGTCTCACACAGCAGCAAGTTCATCAGCTCAGACCAGAGACTCCTGCAGACAGGAACAATGGTAATGAGCTGCGTTGGGGGTATTCCTTCTGAGGGAATTTGAATGGGGAACTGAAGAGCAAGGCATCCACGGCATGGCCTGAGGACGATGGGACTGAGGAGTGGTGACTGGTGGACCCTCAGGAGACGATCCAGGGCCTTTTGCCTCCAGCATTGCTGAGATTGCTTTAGATGAAGGAGCACCCTTAATTCCATCTTCCAGGAGGTCTAGTGCCATGGAGACTCTGTGGACATTCGAAAAATAACCTCCACTCCCCTGTTAGCACTTTTTTGTTACCAAAAGACCTTAACCAGAACACTGCCCCAATCACCTTAAATTTGTGAGGGGTTTGAATTTAAAAACAGAGGTAATCTCCTTAAGTATCTTCCAGTGGGGAAAAGGAGGTTAAGTGGCAGACGTTTTATTACTGGAGTTAGACCTCATTCAATTGAATAGACTCAGGAGTTAAAAATTTAAGAAATGCTGTATTTCAAATTCCACATATACTGAAGTACTATTGCTTTTTAAAAAAGGAATATGTTTTAAGACTAGTCAAGGCAATGGCATTGAGGAAAAAGCTGAATTAATTCATATAGTTGACGGTGGGGTGAAATAACCATGAACTTCATTGTTAGAAGTCCTAGGCTTCATTGTTAGAAGTTCTAACTTCTTGACTGGGTGGAAGCTGGAAGCTCGGGTTAGTCACTCAGCCTCAGGTATTGGAGAAAAGAGGCTATGATGGTGCTGGTGAATGGGATGGGATGGTGATGGGGATGGTGATGGTGATGGTGATGGTGATAGTGATGGG
>JAQZBX010015131.1:0-37849 GCA_029593785.1 Cabassous unicinctus
GGAAATGCATTCAAATGCTGAGTTTGGCTTAGAGAGAGGCCACATTTGAGCAACAAGGAGGCTCTCAGGTGGTAACCCTTAGGCACCCCATAACAGTAGGCTAAGTTTCAATTAGAAGAGCAAATACTCATAAGGCTAGTCCTCAATAACAAGAACCCATCAGTGGGCCATCCTCTTTTGCCAGACACTGCCTCTGCACATCTTTAAATCCTTTCCCTTCTTTTTCAGTTCTTCAGTTCTATGAAGGTGGGATAATCTCACCTGACCATTTCTTTATCTTCCTGCTGCCTTCTCTTGGTGTATATGCATGGCAATCAGCTATTAAGGTCATGGCTGATAATCATCAGAACAGTATTGGTGATTTGCCTTCCCTATGTATATTTAGAAATGAAATGATAGTAATTATTTTCTTTATTTTTTTTATTTTTATTTTTTTTTTAAAGGAGTTCCTGGGGATTGAACTCAGGACCTTGTACATGGGAAGCAGGCGCTCAGCCACTGAGCTGCATCCACCCCCCAATGATAGGTATTAAAAAACAGTGTCATAGGCCTCTAAAGGTGGTGAGTGCCCAGTTTTCTCCAGAAACCCAGTACAAGTCATCATCTCTTTCTCCTTCATGCTTTAAGCCAATTTTTCCTTACACTTCAACATTTTAGGGAAATAAAAGAGGATTTCCCTTTCAAGACTATTTTTATTTTTTATCTTTTAAAAAAAAATTTTTTTTTACTAACATTACAGTAGAATAGGTCTCTCTTTATTCTTTCATTGTTAAAGTATAATGCTTCAACGGTGGGATAAATAGATTTCTGTGGGCTGCCTGCAACCATTTATAAGATTTATCTCTTTGGAAAAATGTATTTCAATTGCCATATGACCATTTATAAGTTGTGGTCTTTCCACAAATGGACATACCATTCTTAAAAGCTTGCTTGTTTTTATCCTTCCTGCTTTCAGCTCTGGCTGCCTTCAAAATTATGCTGTCATGCACTGCCAAACTGCTTGGCTAATCCATGAAAACGGAATTCCATGGGATCCCTGTCCTCTTCTGTGGAGATGTCTTTCACTAGAAATCTCTTCCTGCCCTTACCTTTCATTAAATAGAAGTTTATTGATTTTTCAGGTCCTTGTGTGTATTATCATTCTTTCTAGCATTAAAAAAAAAAAGTCAAAATAGCAGAAGGAATCATCTTTCTTGGTTTATTTATCTTAGTTTTCTGTGAGTATGTGGGCATGATCTGGTATTCTCAAGATACATGTATTAAGCATCAACTGTGTGTATGTTCCACTTAGTGCTGGGCACTCTGAAAGATACAAGAAAACCTACTCATAGGGAGTATACACTGTACTTAGGAAAAAAAAACACACAACAAAACACCAGGCACAAAATAATTAAGGAATAGAGAAGTATCATTGTGAAGTGACAGTGGCTATAAAAAGGAAGAGGAAGGGATGATCACTAATTAGCAACAAAAGATTATATTATCATTCTAATTTAATCCAAAAAATTAAACAGTGGATTATTCTTAAAGATTATATATTCTCTCTTTGATGTATAGGCCATAGCCCATGTGTTAGGAAATGCTTGGAGCTGTGTATACTCTTTTTTTTTTTAAGATTTATTTCTCCCCACTCATTCGTTGTTTGCACTTGCTGTGTCTGTTTGTCTTCCTTGTTTCTTTAGGAGGCACCAGGAACCAAACCCGGTACTTCCAATACGGGAGGGGGGCGCCTAATCGCTTGAGCCACCTCTGCTCCCTGCTTTCTTGTGTCTCTCGTTATGTTTTTCTTCTTGTGTCTCTTGTTGCATCAGCTTGCTGTGCCTGCCTGTCGCGCCAACTCGCTGTCTTCTTTAGGAGGCACCAGGAACTGAACCAGGGACCTCCCATGTGGTAGGTGGGAGCTCAGTTGCTTGAGCCGCATCTACTTCCCTATGCTCACTCTTTACAAAAGGTTTCTCTACTTCTCAGAGAAATGAACTGATCTTTGATGTGTATTCTTTATAATCAGAGATACTCTATGATGTAGTTACATTTATTTCTTTTGGTGGAAACAATAAAAAATAATAGAGCAATGTTTTGTGTTCACCTATCTGTCTTTTTTTGATCTGTGTATGTAGGAGAAAGGAGAACTTTGGATCTTTAGAGACTGAAGTGAAATTGTGAAAACCACCCAGAAATTGTCATTAGGACTGAAGACTCCAAATTCTTCTTCTTTACACTTACTCTTTCTCATCATAGCCAGCCTTTTGCCCTGGGTCCTTCCTAGCATCAGTACCCATAGATGAGTTATCTTTCCCTATATTCAAAATGAATATTTGCCAACTGAAATTGTCCCCACTTTGCCACCAGTTTGCAGATGATTTTACAGATTATTTTAGTTGGGTTAGAATCACACTGTCTTCTAGAGCCAGGTGGATGAAAGGATTATGATCTAGTCTCCTCATTGGCCTCCAGAACTCTATTCTTGTTTCCTTTATTTCAATCTTAGTCACTCTCTTTATGTTGAAAGTAATACTTCCTTATTAAGAAAAATGTGGAGAGGGTGGAAAAGTTAGAGTCTTACTCTCTTCACAGTCTTTCCTATTTTGAATTATTTTCCTGGCATTTTTTTTCCATCCGTGAGTGTTTAGCTTTTATAAACTATATTTGTAATTATTGTATACACATACACAAAATTTGTAATACTCCTTTTCACTTATAAGAAACATTTTTCAGGAAGCGGGTGTGGCTCAATCGATAGCGCTCCCGTTTACCATATGGGAGGCCCCGGGTTCGCTTCCTGGGGCCTCCTTGTGAGGGCAGGCCGGCCTGCGCGGCGTGGTGGGCTGATGCAGCAAGACCTCACAGCAAGGGGGAGATAAGCAGACACAGAAAAAACACACAGCAAATGGACACAGCAAACACAAGCAGCAAGGGGGGGATAAATAAATAAATAAATCTTTAAAAAAAAGAAAAGAAACATTTTTCATATAGTTGTATAATCATCATACATTTTATCTTTTTGTAATTGCTTAAGTAACATTCCTTATTATGGACAAATTCGCTTAATTATTTCCTTTCTATTGAATATTTACTTTTTCCTCCAATTTTAAGATATTAATAATGGTGTGTGAGTATCTTTATAAAGTGTTTCACATATGTATGGTTCTTTCTTTCAGATAGATTTCTCTAGGTGTAATTTCTGGGTCACAGAGTATAATGGGTCTTCAAATTCTATTTATGTGTTGTCAGATTTCTTGATAAATTAATATTCTTGGAAAACTGTTTTCCCCATATCACCTTCCTGCTAAAAAATTTTATTAGGTATCTGTTGTCTACAGACCAAAGTCCATATCCTTCTAACTAGCCTTTTCCTTTTCAGTTTAAAACATTTTCTGTTTTAACCATTCACCTATCTTTGAGCATTTACATTCTATCTAATTTTTTCCACATAATTAAAAGTGGTGCAGTGAATATACTAATGCATTTTAGCTTTGCCTATATTTTTTTGGATTATTTCTAATAAATGATCAGAAATGGAAATACTGAGTTAAAGAATATAAACATTCCTGTAAACTGTTAGCCAAACTTTAAAAATTAAGATGGCATTAATTTACAAATTTATTAGAATGTATAATCTTCTAGTACTGGGTATTATTATGTTTTTAATGCAAGTTTAAGGGAATGTGAAAGGAAAATTACCATGTTGTTTCAATTTACATTGCTTTTATTACTAGCAAGGTTGAACATTTGCCCACATTACTTGTTGGTTAATTGTATTTTCTTCAGCTTAGCTTTCAAGGCCCTATATAATTTGGACCTGCCCTTTTCACCTTATCTCTATTATTCAAACCCACAAATATTATTAAACATTTACCACCCATGCTCTCCTACCCCAGCAAGCATACACACTCTAATCAAACGTCTGTCCTACTGTTCCCTTGAATATCTTATGCTTTTCCTTTTTGTGCTTTTGCCCATGCTTTTTCTGTTTCTAGAATGCCTGCCCCTCCTCTTCTACTTGAACTATGCTGATTTTTCCTGATCTTTGAGGTGCGACTCAAGTTTTTTCTCCTCTCAGAAGTCTTCCCTGATCTACCTGTGGCTTCCTTGGAGCAGGGCCTGCGTCTGATCCAATGCCTTACACAGGGTCTGCTCTACATAGGAGGCAAAGAAGTGATGTAGTGATATCACTAAGACCAATGTTGAGTTAAGCAGACCTGGATTTAACTTTTAGTTCTGATTTTGAACAAGTTATTTAGTCCCCTTGAGCCTCAGCTTCCTCATCTGAGCATTTTAAAATGGGGATGATGGTCTACCTCCATGGTTGTTGTGAAGAGTAAATGTGATAATGCTTATAAAGGAACTGGTGCAGTGATGATTGGTACAAAGGAAACTCTCATTTAGCAATCAGTGTTTTTTTAATTAATTGAAGGAGTAAACTGGTCATCCCAGCCCTCCCTGTCCTCCCTTTATTTCCTGAGGACTCCTCCTGGTGTACCCCAGAGTATATATACTATTTCCATCTTGTATTGGTTATTGTTTCTTGTGAATTAGTTATATACGCTCAGATTTCGAGTTCTTAAGGGAAGGAATTGTGTTTTAAGTCCACCCCCCCCCCATGGTTCCCTCGACTATCTGCTTGTTGTCTGCTCATTGTGTTTGTTTATTGTCTCTGCTTGTTGTGTCTGCTTGTTCACCAGTTTGTTGCCTCAGCTTATTGTGTCAGCTCATGCGTCGCTTGTTGTATCTGCTCATCTTCTTCAGGAGGCACCGGGAACTGAACCTGGGACCTCCCATGTGGGAGGTGGGTGCCCAACTGCTTGAGCCACATCCACTCCCATGTTTTAAGTTTTTTTGCATGTCCCGAAGCACCATTGTAAAAGCTGACTGAGTATAGTTGACTAGCATTGGTAGCAATGCATATGAGGGCAGTGCAGTCCTCTCATTTTCAGTTTTTTGCTAAAACCTTTACTGTACCAATTACTTTCTTCCAGGCCTCTAAAGAAATGTTTAGTTTTGTTGCCTTTTCTGCCAAATGGAGTTAGTTATTCAGTAGAAAGTGGTAAAAATATCTAAATAACCCCACTGGACTTCACTTTTCCATATAGTATTTCAAAGTGTTGTATTCATTAGCATTTGTGAGAAAACCTATGGTTAATACCACAAAAAGTCATAAATGAAACCAGATTCCACCCCCCTTAACTTTTGCATAACTTGAACTAACAACAGTATTGCTCCCTAATTTACACTTGGGATTTCCAAGCCTTCTCAAAAAGCTGAAACAATGATTCATATTTAGTCACCAAGTGACTGGGTTATTTTCATTTATTTAAAATAAAAACAATAAAAAAATAATCCGGGATAAAAATCTCCACATATTTTAACTGGTGACAGATGCTATGATCAGAATTTCTACTTAAGTCAGGCATTTTTGACATCCACCTCAAGCCTCGCAATTAAGCTTTATGCCTTTCCAAGCATAACAGTTAACCAATAAACCAAAATATCAGCCTGGTCTGGCTTAGCTCAGCGGTCTTTTGATTTCTTCCAGTCTGTTTGATGTGGAGGCTTATTGAGATTTATCTAGTGAGCTGTTCATAGTTGTAGGGCTGAGAGCACTGGCTAGATTATATAAGATTCCATTAGTGACATGAGAGTGTAGACAGTGTCTACAGTGCAGATAATTTAGGCAGTTGTGCTGGTCATTGTTTTATTGAAATTTTTAAGACTATTGTCAAGTTCTTTTCATTAATACTTATTGATTTTTCTTATTTCCCAGTTTAGTGTGAGTCTCAAAGCAGATGTGGTTAGACTTGTTCAACTTAGTTACTTAACTTTCAGGAGAAATGTATGCAGATTTGAAAATTTTCCAATGATCTGGACCAATTTATCCACAAGAGAAATAAAAATAGAAATAACTCAGTAATCAATTATCAAAATATTTGCAAGGAAAGAGGCAAACATCAGTCCATTGTATTGTTCAGCATAGAGATAGCATGAGTGTACTCAGCTTTATAATTTAAAGGTTGCAAAGGGCTTTCCCTTCCTAAGTGAGTTAAGGCTTTCATATCTGAATCCCTGTAGGAACACTCAATAAGAGAACAATTATTGTCCCCATTTTAGATGACACCCTTGGAAGTTAGATAATAAATTTGTTCCAGGTCTCATATCTAGTAAGAAGCAGAGCTGGTGTTCAAATTAAGATATGATTTTTCATTTATACTAAATGAAAAATTTAGTTATTTTCCCACTATACTAAAGCTTTTTGTTCTATAATATACAGTATTTCCAAAAGTAACAAAAGTTCTGCTGAGCAGCTTGCTTTCTACTGGTCTAATCATGTCCTCTTTCCTGAGGAGTAAAATTACTAACTTTTACCCTGCAAGAAATAAGAAAATAAGGTCATATTGAAAGAATAATGAGGTGTATTCATTCTTTCTGCCTCAGTTGCCTTGTGAATTGAGTGGGGCTAATACTAGCACTTACCTCATAGGTTTGTTTGTGAGGATTAACTGAGTTAATACAAGAGATTAGAAGAGCGCCTAGCACAGAGTAAACATGCCATTCATTTAGCTATTGTTAGCATGCATTTGCTCAGCTGGGTTTATTGACCTGCTGCTATGTGCCACGTAATGTGCTGGGCATTGGAAGATAAGTAAGTCAAAGTCTTTGCTCTCAAGAGTCTCCCTTTCAGGTGGAGGACACATATTCCAAACTGTACACATTGGGGTATGTCTTCTCATGGGTGCCTGTAGGGAGGGTTTTGGAAGCACTGAGTGGAGAGGAGTGCAGACTGTCCGGAAGGCTTCCTCTAAGTGTTGGGCCTGAGCTTGAAGGATGAGTAGAAGTCAGACAAGTGATTGAAAACAGTAGGGGAAGGGGAACCCAGGAGGGTGGGTCGGGGCGGCGAAAGGTTGGCCAGGACTTCCTGAAGAACATATGCTGCTCTGCACCGTGACTCCTCAGCCACAGTGTAGTCTACTGCATTTGAAATATTGAATCATGGGATTCTTTCTGGTGTGGTATCTTGTGAATATAACTATGTTGTAAAGAGCACACTTTGGGAAGCTGGATGGACCGGGTGGTGAGAAGTGAGGAATGTGAGTTCAGGTCAGAAATGGAGTGGGTAAGGAGGAGGGAGAGGGGTATTGATTAGAGATATATTAAGGCAATAGATTTTACAGGACTTGATGAAAAATCAGGGAAAAGGAAGAGAATATAGTGAGATGATGGCAGATTTTTGCCTTACACGGTTTCTAGGGCTGGTGGTGCCATTCGCAGAGGTGAGAATTTAGGAGGAAAATATCCATTAGACTGTTAGATACATTTGGTCGGGAGCGTAGGAGCGAGGTCTGGCCTAGACATCTCCTCGGTGTATAGATGGGGGCTTTATGCCAGGGAGCAAATGAGATTGCCCGGAGGGCTGAGGATAACTCTTGGGGGCATCACCATTCAAGGGATATGTGGAGAGGATCACTCAGCAGAGTCAGAGTCTTTCAGTAACTGGGTATTTTGGGGGGATGTGCTTGTCTATTCTTCTGTGTCCCTTTTCAAGATCTGTGAGTGCTTTGTTTTGTCTTCTTTTGTTTTGTTTGGGTAAGTGCCTGAATCCAGCCATGCAGGAAGTCTACTTTGTGGGCTCCTCCTCCAAAGAATTTGGGTTGCTTATAAAAGGAGGCACTTCACCCATACCCTAAGCTCTCTGAGGAGAGCTGTGTGATAACTTGCCAAACCCTTCTGAGCTCAATAGGAGAAGGTGGAACCATCTTGCATTGTTAACTTTTTGAGTGTCCAGTCCAGAAATGTAACTGGAGAAATAACGAAAGAGAAGTAGTCCACTGGATTAAACAAGTTCAATGGATTTTAACTTTCCTGATAAGCTATTATTAAGAAATTGTTTTGGAGATTTATTCTCTGAGTAGGATTAGCTAACCTATACTTTGCATTTGGTTAAGAAGTTCTTTAATTAGAAACCAAGATTTAGGGAATAGTTTCCCATTGCTTTATATAGTGTAGAGAAGGTATGTGAGATTGCCAAATGGAAGTGTTATGATAGTGAGAAGCAGAGAAAACAAGAGGAAATTATAATATGTTAAGGGAAAGGATTCTGTTCATCTAGTATGCCTGCTTTTATCTTTAATTCTGCAAGTCTCTGCTAGCACCCCCACCCCTCCCCCAGTCCTCCCCTTTCTAGTCATGCCACATGCCAGGAGTTGCATATTTCTGGCAAAATGTGCATTGTTAGCTAGGGGTGCTCAAGAAATCCTTGCCAGAGAATTAAGCAAGCAGAAGTCTAATAAAACAAATATTCTAGTTTGAAAATATAGTCCTGTGGGGGAAGGGGAAAGGGTGGATAGTAGAGGAAGCCAGGGCATGTTCTAAGGCTGAATATTTATTTCATAAGAATTCTGGGTTCTGAAAGACTGTTGTTTGTAGGAATGCTAGTGAAGCAGGATTCTGGAACATTAAATGTACCCATGAGCAAGGATGGATTTTAGTTTGCTCTAGTGTTTGGTATTCAGCTCATATGATGATAGTCTTTGCTAAGAGTGAAACATTTTCATAACAAATAGCCTTTTTAATTGAATTCAAGAGGCATTTAACAAAACTAGTGTTTACATGGAAAAACTCTCAGGCCTGAGGATATTAAATGCATACAAACAAACTTGTACATAAACTCAGTCTACTTCATAAGCACAGTCTACTTCATTTCTTTAGCTGGGAAATGCAAACTTTATATAATTTCAGTCTTAAAATTATTGGCTGATTGATTCAAAAAAGCAAAACTGTTTTTTGCCTCTGATTTTTCCTTTATACTTCTTCCTTGTTGCTTTTTTACTTTTAAATCATTTTCATAAATGAATAAAGGTATAGCTAGGATAAATGCAAGGTTTTTAGATTTCTTTGTTCTGTAGTTGCTTAAAGCTACTGTTATAGAAGTTGCTCTTCAAGCTGGGGAAACATGGGCTGACATTTTTTTTACTTTACACTGGGTTAAGGATGGAGGTGCTTAAACATACCCGTCTTCAAGAATGAAAACTGTTACATGCAAAAGTGAATTTTAGTTCTTCCACAGGGCTTCCCTATCATATTAACTGCATATAACTGATGTTATTTTTTCAGAGAATTTAAAAAATAAAATATACTGTATTGTAATTTTGAAGTAAGCGATCATAAATGATAGAATGCGCTAGTAATAATGAAAAAGCCTCAAAATAATAATAATAAAATACAGATGAGTTTATTCTTATCTCTTCCTGGCAAAGTTTTGATTTGCTACCATAAGCAGTCCAAGGATCACATGCCTTCATCCAGAGCCGTGGGAGGAAGCCTTCCTGCTCTTTGATCCCCCGATTTGATACACTTTGGTTACTAGAAGAAGGTTTAATTTATGTAAAATTTCTTTTAATTTTAAAAATTTGAAAGAATAAAAATTTTCGAGGGGTTGAAAAGATATCTGTCCACCATTGGAATTTGCCTTTAGTAAATGTAACATTTGTTTTCTAAAGAATTATAACAACATACTTAAATTCCAGAACAGTAAGCAAAATAGCTTAAGTTCACTGACTTGAAAAAACATTCTTTTATACTGCACGGTTCTAAAATAAATACTTAAAAGAAACAGAGAGCAAGCCATTCTATCTTGGATTTCATTTTCCTTCAGATAGAACAGCTAGAACAAACATTCTTGCTAGTTAACTTTGCCTGTGTTTTTATGAAGTTAATAACTGACCTGTCAATCACGCCCTATATAAATACGGTAGTTGAATGCTTTCTGCTTTAGAAGCACTTTTATTTACAAGAGCTGCCAGCCAAGATTTCCAAAGGACTCCATGGGCTGTTTGCTTTGATCTGTTTTGAGGGCTGGTCTCTTTATACCTGTTGATTTGCTATTTATGATACCTTTGTGTAATCAGGTATGAGGAGAGCAGATGTGCAGAATAAACACTTCTTAAGGAAACCAAGGCTCAAGAGAAATCGTGTAATTATACACCAACAGCTTTAAAAAAGAGAGAGAGAATATTTTCTTAAATCAACTTAGTTGCTATTATGACAAGAGAACAGATGTTGTGGTATTCACCCCAAAGAAGCCAGAGATTTTTTTTCTTAAACCTCAGTTTCTGATGAATGGAGGTGTGGGTATATCCCTCGCTTTCCTTTAAATTTGTAAATTGCTGGGATGTTGCGGCTCTTCTCGGTTGACTTTTGCCTTTGACCTTTTTTCATTTGCTCCTTCCCTAGGAAATGTTTACCACATGTCTCTGTCCAAATAATCATCTCTCTGTGGGAATAGTTACCTTCGCAGTTTGAACTGGAAGTGCTTTTTAATGTTTAAGGCAGATTTCAGAAAAGGGTGGCTTGTTATTGTTGTTTGTTTTGTGATTTTGGCTTGGAATCTCCTTCCAACAGTGAGGGCGAACTGAAAGCCAAATTCATCTTCATATCACTCGCGGTGCCAGATAGAGCGCCTTGAGTGAATGGAAGAACGGCAAAGATGAAGAAGAGCAGAAGTCATTTCCAAAGTGACCTGTTCCGATTGAGGTTTTTTCACCTTTCGATTAAGTGTTGCCCTAATAATTACTGTATGCTATATTCACGTATTACTTTTCTCTAGAAATCTCAGTGTTTGAACATTTTGGAGCACTTCTTAACTTCTATTTTAGTTTGAAATTAAAAAGATCTCCCTACCTCCCTCTCCTCCCCACAAACACATCTTTTTAAAACTAGTAATTTTACCATCACTTTATAGTGCTTTGAAAGAACTAATTTAGAGATTTTTCAGACACTTGGAGCAGTTCACCCTACTACTTTGGGAATTTCTCCTTATACTTTCCCTGTATTGATTTTACTGACATTTTTTGGTCAGAAACTTTCCCAAAAGGGATACTGGCATGAATCTTAGATTTTCTGTGGAAAGCTGCCTGAAAAGTTAGAAAGCAAGTCTTTCATTAATCAGAATTTTCTTCTTGCTTTGTTGCTTAGAAGACTTTCAAAATCCAGTGTCTTTAACTGGTATTATTGCTATTTATTTGGTTCCTTGTTTATAGTTTTTAAATGCTGGCACCTATACAAGAATCAACAAAGTATAAAATGCAGCCTGTAATACCCTTGGTTCAACAACCTTCCTCCGGTCATTACTTGCCAGAGTAAATGATTTGGTAAACTTTAAGGTAGATTAAAGCTTGGTTTTAAACTCTCGTGTTCCTGCTACTCAGCTTTTGGGGGTCAAAGGTGGTAAAGCTCTGGGGTCATCTGGAGCCACCATAAGCTAGTGCTGTCGTGCGAAACTGTCAAAATTACCCTTGAGCGTCTTCAGGCATCTGCTCACAGAACCTTGGTTGGAAGTAGTGTGGTGTGGAGCAGCCAGACATGAGGCCAGAAAGGCCAGTAGGTGTAAAGCAGAGTCGGCCATACCTCAGACACCAGGGAAGAAACTGCCTCTCCAAATGATGCACACAGGGATGGTCAGAAAGTCCGATGGTTCTGCGTTGTTGGCAGATTAGCAGAGACAGGCTTCCCCTCTAATATTTTCATTTTGCCCTTGTCTGAGGCTCAAAGATATGATTAAATTTTTGGACAAAAACCCTATTAACTCGCAATATCCAGATTGATGACTAGCAGCATATATAAGGACATCTATGATGCTTAAAGCCAAATAAAGTCCTTAGGGCAGCTTGGGGGGAGGGTGAAGTAAGCAAGTGGGTATAGTTAGGACAAGGTTTGCCTTTCCAAAGTCATGTTTCAGTGCTGCTTGAAATGGGCTTTGCAGTGGTTCCTGCACTTACTCAAGTATATGTGATTTACTGAATAATCTAAAATTTAGTCACAGTGATATGGTTTTATTTAACTATTTGGGAAAATATGCTGGTTCTTAAACTTTTGGCACATAGTTAAAATACAAAACTTGCTCTTTAATTTTTTGTGTGTGTAGCTGTGTAGAAGTCTGTGAAAATGTTTAGGACAGACCCAAACACAGTTCATCACGTTACTCATTTGTTCAAAACTTCAAGTAGCTTTCCAGTACTAAAAAAATAAGGCTCAAATCCATCAGCTTGGTATTCGAGGCCTTGCACAGTCTGGCCTTAATTTAGTCCAGGCTGCTCTCCTACGAGAGCTTTTTGCTCCTGCCTTCTCCGCTGTCCTCAATACATCCCTTCCTCTGCATTGTCCCCGTGCTTTCCCCTTCTCCACACACTTTCCTCCTCCTTCTTCTCCCTTCCCCACCAGCCCATTGTGGGGAGAGGGGAAACCTAGCTGTCCTTCAAGGTCTTTCACCCAGAAGGGACCTCTCCCCTCCTGCTCTCCAAATCTGTCAACATTCTGGTTGGCCCCACCTCTTAGGAAACTAGCCTTCTGGAACATCCCTTGGTGGGTTCTCCCCTCACCCCTTTGTCCTCCAAAGCAAGTTATATATACCACTTCTTTGGCTCTTACCATATCACCCTTTCAGCTAGGTATGTTTTTTTCCCCCCATTCATTTCTGTCTTGTCTTTTAAGCTTGATTTTGAATTCCTTGAGGCTTAGAATTGTCTATTATATGTGCTAGTGTCCTCTAGAGCACTTAGCACAAGGCTTAATACATACTTGTCAGTTGGTTGATTGGTTAGTGTGTGTCTCAGGCCCAGGGCGTGATGTATTTGCATTCTTTAAAGACTGGGAGCTATTTTTAAATAGCTGTATTTTCAGAGCCACTGGGTGCCCTTGTACTCGGGTTTATTTTTTGGCTTGTCAGCTTGGAAAGTGGAGATGTTAGGCCAGTTCTGTCCAGAAGAAGTGTTTTCCAAGTCTTTGCACGAACAAAATGGTGTTACAGTCATACCCTGGAGCAGTTTCACCTGGGTCTTGCCAATTCTTTCTTATGCTGACTGGCTGACCCATGGTGAGTATTCCTCAGATCTCATTTCAGCTTTCTGGGTTACTTTTATTTTAAATTAATGGAAAATTTATTTCTAAGACCTTTCTTGGACCAAAGACAAGTGAATATTCAGTAAATGTTTAATTTCTTGACTTTAATTCACTTGAGCAGGTGATTGCTCAGGTGGGATTATGCCTGACAGTGATCTTGTTTCTGGCAGCCACTGACTTTTCTAGCATTGACCTTTTAGGTATAGATGAATCCATATAAGGAACTGGCTTTCTTCTAATTTTGTGATTTGAGTTTGAGGAAGATGCATGTTATGCCAAGTTGGGACTTTGGAGACTTCAGTGCTTAAATCATTTGATCTGAAAATTACTGGTAAAATTACTACTTTTGCCTACTGTAACAACAAGTCTTAGAATAGTGAATGCCCTGGTATTACTGATATAGCTTGCTTTAGGCTTCTGAAAGCTTGGACCAGACTCTGAGAAGAGATTTTAATAGACTAGTGTGAACCTATGCATACGTACGTAGTCAATCCTTCTCATTTGTACAGCGCTTTTTGACATGCCTTTACTTATTCATTCAACAAATATTTTTTCAGCATTGACTAGGAGCCAAGCATTTTGCTAGGTTCACGGCATAGGATGATAAGCAGACACCAGATTGATTCTTTTTTTTCTTTCCCTTTCCCTTTCCCTTTACTTCCCCTTCCTTTCTTTTCCTTCCCCTTCCCCCCTCTTCCCTTCTCTTGTCTTCTGTCTTCTCTTTCCCATCCTTCCTTCCCTCCCTTCCTTCCTTCTTTCCTTTTCTCTTTTTTTTCCTTCCTTCACTTTTCTTTCATTTAAAAAGATTATTATCTTTATTATTACTTTGGTTTTTAATTTATAGTCTATTCCTCTTACTAGAATGTCTGCTTCTTGGGAGTAGGTCTTTGTCTCATTCACTGCTCTATCTCCAGCACCCAGGGCAGTGTCTGATACAGGAGCTCATTAAATATTTGTCAAATGTATGAATGAAGTTTTATGGTGAGGGAAGTAAGGGTTGCTATAAGAGCACATGGAAGATACGTGTAATCAGGGCTTCAAGAGTCAAGGAAAATACCTAAGAGCAAGAAATGTGTAGACTGAGAGGGAGGATATGCAATATTTAGCTGGGTAAGGGGACTGAAGGTGAATGTTCCTGTGCAAAAGCCTGGGGTGAAAATCACCTATCACAGAATGTGATTGCTATGTACAGTGCAAGGAGGGTGGCTTGAGATGAGCTGGGGGACCTTATTGGCTAACTCAGGAACATGGGAGCAAGAGAAATATTTTAAGCCCAGGTATAACAGGATTCAAATTGTTTTAGTATGGTCATTTTGGCTGCTGTGTGATTACACTGTAGCTGGATTGTAAATAAAAATTGAAGGCTGGGAGAGCACTCAGAGTTTGTTAAAATAATGTAGGCTAGTGGTTCCCAGACTTTTGGATTTCATGAACCAGTAAACAAATTTTGTTTTAATTTTGACAATCAATATAATAGTGTAGCTAACCTTTTTAGTTTGTTAAATAAGGACATTAAAAGAAAATCTGTCACCTGCCAGAAACATTTCATAAAATAAAGGACATTTTAGCATATACACCCACAAACACACACACACACCTGAAATAAATGCTGGACATTTAAATGGAATACATATAACTTTAAGCAAAATTTACTGTATTGTCCTGGTTTTTCTCATTTACGTTATGAATGGGTACCAGTGTGTGGTCTGATGATATTTGTAAACCAGTGACCTAGGCTATGGTAAAAATGTTGATGATCTGAATTAGGGTAGTGACAGTGAAGATTGAAAGAAGGCAATGGAATTGAGAGATAATCAGAAGATAGAATCAGAACAACTTGGTGATTTCAAAGCACTTTCACATCTCATATGTCATTTGATCCTAATGATAAACGATGTGAGGTAGTTAAGACAGATATAATTATCCCCATTTAATAGATGAGGAAACTGAGACCCAGAAGCTAGGTGACTTACCTAAGTAGTGTAGCTGATTAATAGCAGAATCAAAACCAAAATTCAGGTGATGCGGAACTTCATAGGGCTCCCCCCACCATACCCTACCCCCCTTTGGGTTTGTGCACATTTCAGAGAAGGAAGGAAAAGGAGTCCTGGGCTCCCTGTGAATCATGTGTTTTAGGGCAAAGTGTATGATATAGTCCATCCTTAGTATCAAACAATATTTTAGTGATGACTCTTTGATTCATCCTTATTTTGCAATATCATCTATTACCAATCCATGAACTTGAGTAAACCTATTTAATTTAAGCCAGAGGAGACCCAAGATTTTTTGGCTATAGTTTCATTTGTATCTCCTGCTGCCCTTTGTCCTTCTATAAATAGGGTTTGACTACTCTATTTGTGTTTTGTGGAGGGGCTTAGGGAGTGGATAGGGCATGAGGCTTTGTGTGTATATAGGGGTATTTAGCTCCTGACATCTGAGTTTTCCCCCTTTTTGTCCTTCAGTGTACTTGTAGCTTAAAGTAATTTGTTGCTATATAAATTCCAAAAAGAATGGAATAGATTTTATATTGACCTACGCCTTGTTGAAGGGCAAAGAAAGGAAGTAGACGTGAATAAAAAGAATAAAACTGGATGTAAAGGTGGAAAAAATGAAGCAATAACCATTTGAACTGGACAAAAGGAAAAAATGTATTAGATAATATTTGTGGGCAGTTCACTGTAAATGGCTTTATAAACAACATTTTTTGTTGTGTAGTCATAAAATTCTCTGACCTATGAAACACCAATTTAATGGAATTAATTAAAAATAAGAAAAAAAAATGGAATGCCAAAATTTACATATGAAAACTATCAGTAACTATTCTTTCAATTAGTTATTTTTATTTAGCATTTGTATCAATTATTTTATAGGCTCTTTATTTTCTGGCAAATTTAAAGAAATTTTTGGAAAACTATTAGAATGACTTTAAATTGTACTGAAACAGACTCAACCACTAGCCAGTCCATTTTAATCCCCCAAAATTATCAGGAATATGTTTTCCTTTTCCAACGATGAAATATACTTATTATTGAAGCATCTGCACCTATTTGTGTGTATATTCGGTTATGAAAGTGTCTATTTTTACTACTATTTTTATTTAGGAAAATGGGCACATCAAAAATAAACACTCTTCCTGTAACATGTGAACAGTGTGAAAGCAGCGTTCAGTAGCACCATATCTCCTGTGTGAGTGTGTGTGTGTTCAGACATCCCCAACCATGTTTTTTCTTTTAATGTGGATACATGCATTCTATAGTATAACTTTTTTCCAGTCTTTTCATTGAACTATACCGTTTAGTTTATGATTCCTGCATAGTATAGGTATTGTACTCAGAAAACTGTAAACTTTGTTGTATCAAACTCAAACTTTTAACTGTGTTTTCAATGCCTATACTTTATGTATTTTAAAAAGCTATTTATATTGCAAGCATGACTGTAATTTATGTTCTCTGGTATTCTTGGATCTTAGAATCTCAGAGTGTGATGACCCTAATTGTAATTTATACCAATTCCTCTCTGTTCCTTTCATCTCTCCTTTAAAGTGGGGAAGGGAAGGAAGAGGGCTGGGTAGCAGGAGTCAAGGCCAAAGAACAATGCCTTTGTTAGAAGGTACAGTGCTATATTTGTTGATGTTTTATCTCATTTCTCACAGTAACTCTGCAAAGGAGGCACTATTCTGTTTCATAGAAAACAAAATGGAAAGGTACTCAGCAAGTTTGAATAGTCACCCACGTTTACACGGCCAATAAGTAGTAGTTCTCAGGCCTGGCTGATTGCAAATCTTTTTTCTTTCTCTACGTTGTGTTCCCTCATTCCCACCTCACCACAGAATATTAGAAATGAAGCAATAGTAAATGGGGCACGATTTCAAATTTTGTTCATGAGGTAGTAGCAACCTTTTCTGAGACAAAATGCTCTGCGTATTATGTATAAAAATAGATTTCTATTGGAAAGAGACTTAATGTAGACAGATAAATGCCTTAGTTGTGTGGCACGTTATTACCTTTGTCTGAACCCATGACATTATTTTACTTTAAATGTGAGTATATAATTAAAATGGGTGTTTGGCTTAACATTTGTGAGTTTTACACATTTTTAAGACTTTACTTGGAGGTATTTATATACTTCAAATATTTACTGGGAAGTACCTTTGCAAGCTTAGGTGAAACATTTCACCAAACTCACTTCCAGTTTCAATGAGTCTCTGTTGGGAAAGGTTAAATAGCACTGTAGAGTAGTCTTTTGGCATTCAGGCAGTTTCTCCACTTGAATAACGGTAAATATAATTGACCATCTTAGTAGTAAGGTCATAAAGTCAAAAAGAGTTACTGCAGTGTGGTCAACATTGTGACCATAAGGAACAGAATGTAAAAGTTGGTCAGCTGGAAGGATTTCCTGCCTTCTCAGTAACGATTATGTCTCTATTTCTTCGAGTCATAGCAGGATTAGAAAGAAGAGGAAAATCTTTTAAGTAGAACATTTTGCATTTATAATTTGTCTTCTTTGGATTCACAGGGCGGAAAGCTTCTGTGGGCGAGTATAAACCAGAACATATCCTTTGAGCAAATGCCTTTCCGCTGTGTTGCTTATTCAGAGCAGTCTTCATTTGTGTCCTTTTCTGGTTGACCTGCTTTCTCTCCCTTCTTTGACACATTATTAGCACTTGACATGTTTCTGTTTTTAACTTACAGAATTATACTTTGCATTGGAGAGAGAGAGAGAGAGAGGGAAAGAGGGAGGAAGGGAGGGAGGGGAAGGGTATGAGTGTGTGTGTGTGTAGGTGTGTATATTTGTGCAACAGAGATTCACTATAGTCATTTCACCTAAAATTTATAATCAGTAGTAGAAGACAAGTAGAGATAAAAACAAATAGAAAATAGGAATTCAATAGAAGCAGATATAATATAGGAAACAGAAGAAAACTTAAAAAAGAAAAGTAACATTCTTAGACAGATGAGATGAAATTTATTACATGAAATACAAACAGGATACTATTTTTTGTTTGTATTTTTGTTCAACAGATGAATTTTATCGCATCTTTAAAATAACACAAATAGGTCTGATGAATCACACGGCATCTTCTTATTTTCATAGCTGGACAACAGGCTGATGATCTTATTCATCAGCCTGTTGAACTGTTCCTTCTTCAGATACATAGATATCATACCCAAATTTTCCAATATCCTTGTTTTTTTAACTGTTGTGGCTTGCTGAATCAAAACAGCTGAATTCATGCAAGTTCACTGTCATTTGCTTTTAGAATTAACTCATCTTTCTGGGCTTGAGCTAATGAACAAGGAGCATGGGCCTTATTTGAACACTGTGGATATATTTTTTACCCAATAAATTTTGGATTTCAACAAGAGACCCACTCTCCCGAATAATGACATTGATCGGGAAGTGAACATACACAGACCTCCTTTTGTAACTAGAAGCGCGTTGTAACATCCTCAATCATCTTCTGTACATGACTACAGATAGTGTGAACTGCAGCTAGTTCCTTTCTATTTCCCCACCATTTGTCAACCCAAGCCTTTTCTTTTTCTTTCCAAGGAGACTGAGTTCTACATTGATGTGAATGAAGTCCCTCCAGAGGGTTCCTTTGGGACCCTTCACAAGAACTGTGCATACCTATTTTCTGGAACGTCAACAGTCTGATGGCTGAGAATGGTCTTCATTCTCGTAGTAAATGCAGCAAAGTAGTTTGGCTGGAAGGAAGCTATTTATAAAAGAGCAATCAGAGAATAAGAAAGAGTTTTAAGAATTGAAAAATATGAGAGCCCAAATAAAAATTTCAATACATAGGATGGAAGACAGAATAAAAGAACCAAAGGGGTGGGGGTGGGGGGAGGAAGGGGGAAGGGGTGTAGGGAGAGAGAGAGAGCGAGAGGGAGGGAGAGATGGAACATGGAAGAGAAAAGATAAGAGAATTAGAAGATTAACTTAGGCAGTTAACATCCAACTTGGAATTCAGAAGGGAGAGGAGAGAAAAGTGAGGACAGGAAATTGTCAAAGAAACTGCACAAGGAAATTTCCTAGATTTAAAGGGCGTGAGTCCCAGCACCATGAATAATAATAAAAAAAATAACAGCACTGACATATCATGAATTTTCTGAAATCTAGAGAGAATTAAAAAAAAAAATTCACATGCAGAGAATCAAGGATCAAAATGGCAATGATCTTTTTGATAGCAACAATAAAAACTAAAAGTCAGTAGAGCATTGTCTTCAAAATTTTGAGGGAATATGATTTCCTTCCTGGTATTCTGTATTCAGCCTAACTATTCTTCAAGCATGGAGATAAAATAAAGAGAATGTACTTGGATTAAAAAAAAAAAAATGGGACAAGGACTCTCAGACCTTTTTCTCTTTACCTCCAGAGCATAAATGAGTCCAACACTTAGTTTTTCAAAAACAAATTGCCATGCCGTATTTGAGAAATGCACCTAGGTTTGCCACTTCTCTGAAAAAAAAACAACAACACAAAAAACAGTGGCTATTATAAGTGTAATTTAAGTAGGTGTGCATAAACAAGGTCTAGAATGGGGTAGGGTGGGTTTTTTCTTTTAAGCCATTCATTCTGCACATTTGTTTATTGTCTGAATTTTTAAATAATGATCATATATTAATTGTAATTAATAGAATACAATAAAAAGAGGGGAAGACAAGAGACCTAATTTATTCCTTCTTTTATTTTTAAAAGTGTAGAAGTCCATGCTATGTCTGTCTCCTCTACTAGGTTCGGCAGGAGATACAGTTGAAGTAGCAAACACAGCCTCTGCCTTTGAAGGATTTGGGGTCTGGCTGTTGAGGAGAAACACACATGGAAAGGAATGGTTCCCAGCCATGGTTGAAAGTCTGCCCCTGTGTGATCCCAATGTACAAGCTACTCTCAGGGCCAAGCAGATGGCTTTCTAGGGTCTGCAAAGAAGTGGCAGCCTACTAACTTCAGAGTGCTTTAAAAAACTAGACTTCGTGAGAACACCAAACACAGTACGCTGAGCTTGGAATGTCTAATTTAATAAATTTCATTTGCATTTCTACTGAAACTAACATGCTTTCTCCTGCCAATCCCAGGAGCCGGAGGTTAGGGTTTTTAATTGTAATAACAATAATGAGTTATACTTATTCCAGATTAGTTTTCTGGCTTTCCAAAAAACAAATGGCTAAGATGTCCAAAATGTTCCTTTTACAACTCTGCCAAATGTTGGCTTTTCCACTTTGTCTGGAGATCCAGCCAATCTGTTGACAATTATCCCATATTTTGAGTACTTCCAGGCACTTTTTCAGAGGAAAGACTAAATCCAATAGTCTGAGATGAATGTCCTCTGAATGGGGACTCTTTCCCATACCCCTATAGCAAAAGGAAATCTTACTTTCTGTTCTGAGTCTTATTTCATCTCTTCTAGTTGTCAGTTTGAGAAAATATATTTACAGCTGACATCACATTGTTTTTAGTTATTGACAACATTGTGTATTAACTGGGAGTATAACATTTGCATGATGACTGCTTGTTTTTTTGTGTTTGTTTTTTTTTTGTTGTTGTTGTTTCTTTGTAAATAATGTTCACAAATTTGTAAAACAAATTGGTCACTGGGAAGTATCAAGCACTAAGCCTGAATAAGAACATATATACGCACCCTCTTTCTCTTCTGGTTTGATTTGCATGGGAGTCAGAGTTTTGGGTGTGGTATTCTAGTGTGTTAGTAAAATTCTCTTAATTTAAATATAGAAGAGACAGGAGACTTATTTTGTAAAACGGAGTATCTGTGGTCCAGTGAACTCCAAAAATGCTTTGTAAAAGCAGGTGGATAGATTTTTAAAGATTAGTTGACAGTTTGTCTGCTCATCTGCCATCTTAAAATTGGTGGGTGGATTTGGCTCAGTGTGTGGAAGTGGAAGCTCAGGTTGTGAACCTTAATCTGACTTGATCAGGCTAATTGACAGCACAGGAGAGATTGCTATCTTTCTCAACCATGGAGATGTGAGCCCCTTTGAAAATGGGCCTGTCTGGGCCCCAATGTGTCCTCTACTTATTGCCTGACATGGGGATAGTTGTATTACCTTTGTAAGAGAAACCCTGAAAAATCACTAGATTGGAAAATAAGAAGGTTGATTCTAGTCCTACACTTGCCCCCAGCTTGTGTTTTGATCTTAGGAGACTGACTGACTTCCTCTGAATATCATTTCCTCATCTTTAAAATTAAATGATTAGAGTAGTAGATGTTTGTTGAGAATCCTTCTAGCTCCGAAATAATCCTTGAAGGCTGGGGCTCTGTTGACATCCCCATCACTTGAATAATTTGAACTGGCAATTATTTTAACCTTAGATAATGTTTGTATGGTTTAGAATAGGATTTTGAAAGCGCTAATTGTTAGTGGGCTAGAAATATTTTGGAATATTGGACTTTATGCTGATGGGGATAGGACCCCTATGGTTGAAAAGAAGATGGCCCACCTTTAGTTGGGGCAGGGTTTGTGGAATGGAAGTCTAAGAAACAGTAAGTGAGCCAGCAGATATTTACTGGGTGCCCCTTATGTGCTAGAAACCATTCTAGGTGCTGGGATTAGAGCAAGAAACAAAGTCTTTTGTCTCAAGGAGCTAACATTCTAGTAAGACTTTAAACGTAGTTTTTTGTTTTAAACACAACTGGTACTGTTGTATGGTATGAAAGAGATAAAATCAGTAATGTGGAGAATCATGGGCAGTGGTGGATGGCTGTGCTTCTTTAAGTAGAAAGGTTGGAAAGATGGGAATAATAGGAAGTGAAGAGGTGGAGAGTGTGGATAATTGTTCTGAGTTTTGCTTTGTCTTCCAAAGCCTTCAAATTCTTAATTGTGCTTCTAGAGCTCACCAGGGTTTTTTCAGGGCCTGTGTTTGCTAGAGATAAGAGGGAGGCCAAACCAATGATCACTCACTTCAACCCCTCTCCAACCAGAACATCTCTGTTTTTGTTTTGTTTTGTTTTTATTGTGATTGCTTCAAAGTTTGGAAAACAACTGGATTACATTTATTCTTGTACCTTAGAGCCTTAACTCTTGTTGTCTTGGTAGTTAGGACAAATAAATTTTATGTTCCTTGTTATCAGAGTCCCTCAGCATCAGAATCCAACTCATTCTGATATTGTAACTAAGCTTAAGTCACCTACTGTTACATAACAAACTACCTGGGAATTTAGAGACTTAAAATAGCAGTGATTTATTATTTGTCATGATTCTGTGGGTTGACTGGGTTCAGCTGGGTGGTTCTTCTTCAACATGTGATGCAAGTGGGGTCACTCAAGTGGCTACTCATCTGGGACCTCAGTTGGGGCTGGAGCTACCAAGATGGCTTCACAGTCATATATCTGGACCCTCAATGGGGGTCTGAAATGACTGGTGGTTTCCAGAAAGGTAGTCAGAGTACATACATGATAGCTCAGGGTTTCAAGAGGGCAGATACTTAAAGCCCAAGCCAGAACTGACACAGTGCCATTTCCACTGTCTTCTGTTGATCAAAGCAAGCCACAAGCCAGCCCAGAGTCCAGAGGAGAGGAAATACATCCCACCTCTTGAAGGGAGGGGAGATATTGTCAGTAGCCATCTTCAGAAACAGTCTGCCACCAAATGTTTAGAAAATGTTTATTGAACTTTATTATCGGAGATAGTCTGATTCTGAGATTTTGTTCATGATGGGATTGTACAGGAAATATTTTCTAAGAAAATAATTCTTGGTGAAAAAAATCCACATAAGCTGCACACATAAGTATCTTGCACATATGAGGAATTCATGGGATGTGTGTTTGTTCATGGACTGGCTGTGTAGTGAGTGGAAGTGTATTTCTAGGCCCACCCCTGGGGAATGGCAGGGCACTTTTAGAACCAAGACCTTTACTTCACTCTCTGGCATTCAACAAGTCCAGGAATCACACAGCTGTCGATAGGATAGTTATTGATAGGATAGGAAGGGGAGACCTGATCAGAGTCATTGTACTCCTGGTGGCCCTGAAGAAGACATCTTTCCTTTAACTTCCTATGTGGTTGGCCTGAAGATTAATGAAAGGACCTCCTGGTTGAACCATTGCTGTGATTACAAGGGCTTGCTGAACGTGAGATTCTGTCCCAGGTACCTTGACATCTCTTGTTTCCAATCACTTATTCTTTTGTTACCTAGTGCTCTAGGGAGAAATGCTGGTGTCAGCCCAGGCCAGAGGTGGGAGAAGAGATTGTAGGAACAGACTCAGAAGTGGTCCTCCTGGTAGGATTTCAAACCTAAATTTCTTTTTCTTTTTTAATTTAAAAGTTTTTATTTTGAAATACTTTTAAACTTACAGGACAGTTACAAAAATAATACACACCCCATACTGAGAACTACAACATATCCCTATCCCCCAGATACCCAGAGCCACCAATTTTAACATTTTGCCTCCTTTGCCATATCATTCTAACAGCCCATCAGTTCATCTATGCCTTTCTTTCCGTCTATGACATTCTTTATCTCACTTTTCCTCAATAAACAAGTAGTGCTAGAATAATTTTTAAGAAGTGTTTAAAAGAAAATGAAATGACATCAGGCAGTTATTTTCATTCATTCAGTAAACCTCTGTTGCATACCCTAATCCTTTGTTGTAGGTGGCCCCGGGTAGCTCCGTCAGAACCCAGCACTGACCCCGTCAGGCAAAGGCCACGTGCCTTCTTGTGGCGCTCACAGCAACTCTGCTCTGGACCCTTTATTCTTGGTGCTGGGCAAGTAGGTTTCTTTGAGTGGGTTCTGTGTTTCCCTAAGAACCCTTTGTTGGTTGTGTCTGCATAATTCTTACTTTGTGGGAGAGAAAATAACTTGCCATTTGCATAGTCTGACAGTTTCAAGTTTAAACCTGTTTCATTCTCACCCTCTATCCTGGCTTTTTTTTTTTAAACCTGGATCTTTTTGTTTTATCCCATTGACAAGTTTGGGTGGTCTCCTTTTCTCCTTCTAGGAACTTGAACTTACAGGGGTTCTCTTTTTCCGTTTTGGTTATCACACCTCTTGTTTTTATAAAGTTGTTGAGCTAGTTTATGACCACATAGATATACCCCTCAGAGTTTGCCGTATCTGTGGAGGTAACATATCAGCTCTTTGCTTGTTTGGGCGAATTAGATGGGTAAACTGGAATTGACCTGTTTGTAAGCCATGAGACACATTTTATTTATTTGTGTTTAGAAAATTTCAAGGCCAGGCAGGATACTCAGTTCAATAATTTAAATGGTGATTCTGAATGTCTTTAGATATAGCTAATGATGCACTTTAAGAAATTATTAATTTATATGTATAGTAATTCTTTTCATCATCTTAGTCTCACAATTTCTTTTCTCCTTGTCTGTCTTAAGGACTCTGTCCTTTTGTTTTGCTTCATTCACTCAGCAGCCGTTTATTGGTTGCCAGCTGTGAACTGGGCATCTTGCTTAGTACCTGGCATACTATGGAAAAATAAGATAGATATACTCTGTGCCTGTGCAGAGAATAGTTAGTATCTGATGAAAGAAGTAAGCAAGTAAACAGGCAATTTCATGTTTGACGTGCTGCAAGTGCTATGCTGGGGAGAGTACAGGTTGTAGTATAGCACTAAGGAGTGGCACCTAACCCATGTGCTGTTAGGAAAGGGTCCTGGAAGAAGTCTGGCTAAATCAAAACTTGGAAGATTAGTCTGACAAAAGGGGTGTGGAGAAGGGTAGAAGTGCTCCCAGCAGCAGTTACAACATTTGTCAAGATCTGGAGGCTAAAGAGAACATGGAAAAGAAAGCCTGTAGGGTTGGGTTGTGAAAGTGGAGAGGCAAAAATGGCTGGGCAAGTGAGTCAGATTAAGCAGAACTTTGTAAATCAGGCTAAGGGGTTTAGACTTTATCCAAAAAGTAATAGAGAACCATTAATCTCATAATGTCACATGATCAGATTTGTGACTTAGAAAGAGAACTCTTATCACAACGGAGAGAAAATTGGAGGGGGTAGATGGGAGATAAAGAGACCAGGTAAGAAAGAGGCTGTCATAGTATCTAGATAAGAGATAATAGCAGTCAGACTTGGGGTGATAGCAGTGGGGATGGACAGAAGTAGACTCAACAGATACTCTGGAGGAAAAAATGGCACAATTTGCCAGTTGATTGTGTGTTTGGGTAGTTTCTGGTTTGGGAGGGTAAATGGTTGGCAATTGAGTGGGCACCAATCACAGAGAAGGAGAACAGTAGAATGCATAGGTTTAAGGTCAACTATATTGGAATTTTTTTCTTCTCTGTCTATCATTACTCATTCAATGCAAAAATTTTTATCAGTCAACTTACATTTACTATGGAGTATACAGTACTATGCTATGTATCGAGGTATAAGATTCAGGCTTCCTTAACTATGGAAATTTACATTATGGTTGAGATGATAAGGCATGCATTCAGTGAATGCCTGTTGGGTCACTACATTTCTACTCTCTCCGTAGCCCAGTCCATCTGCCCTTTACCACATCTCTCTTATGTTCAGAAATACTCAGTGCCTGCAAGACACAGGTAAAGCTTATTTGTCTGGCATTCAAATTTCTAAAAGAATTTATGTTGATCTACCTTCTCTTGTCATGAAGTCCTCTCATCATCCAGCCAACATACCCACACACTTGGTTCCTGTACCTACCCACCCCTACATGCTATCTTCTCTTCTTTTTAATCCATTCTTACCAATTTTTCAAGGTTCATCTTGGTAACCATCTTTCCCATAAAACTTTCCCTAATCTCTCCAACTCCCAATGATAGGTTTTCCAACTCTGAACTCTTATTGTAAGTATCACTTATTTGACCTTCAGAATGGTTTGCCTTGTGTTAGTAGTTATTCTGTGTATATGCCTTGTTTTCCTAACCAGATTTTAAGATTCAAGAGCAGTGACTGTCTTATATTGCTTAAACCTCCCATAGGACCCAGGACAGTGCCCAGCATGAAGTTACGTAGGTACTTTTATAAAGATTTGCTACTTTCTTGAGAAAAGTACAGATCACATAATTTTGATTAAGTAGCAAATGAGAAGTAAGACTAATGTATTCCAGAATTCAGAGGAGGGAGATTCAAATATGGACTGAAATGGCCAGAGGGAGCTTTTTAAAGTAAGACTACATTACAGACCTATATGGGCAGCCCACAATCTACGATCTGCCTCCTCATAGAGGCGCTATTATAAATGGTGATTCTGTATTAAGTATAACCTTAAAATCCAATGTAGTCATGGGTAGCTGAGGGTAATTCTACCAAAAAAATGGAAACAGCCCATGTCCATCAACAGGGGAACGGATAAAGAAATTTGTATATTCATACAATGGAATACTATTCAACAAAAAAAGAATCCAACTTTTGATATATCCAACAGAATGGATGAACCTCATAAACTGCATGTGAAGTAAAAAAAGCCAGACACAGAAATCATATAATGTGTCACTACATTTATATGAATTTCTAGAATAGGCACAACCAAATTGTAGTGATAGAAATCAGATCAGTGTTTGCTTTGGGGGAGGGAGCAGTAGTAGACTAGGAAGGGGCACAAGGGAACTTTCTGGGATGATGGAAATTTTCAATCTTGATAGGGGTGTGGAATACATGAGTATGCATTTGTCAAAACTGATGGTTTTGTGGTGGTACACTTAAGATCAGAGCATTTCACTGTATGAAAAATATACCTCAATTTTTAAAATATGATATTCTGGGTTTCCACTAATAGGAACATATCTCTAGAGTTGATAAAAGTGGACAAGTTAGAGAATATTTATGCCACCCCTTCAGAGTAGTCCTTTAATAGTTATGGAGACAGAATATTTTCCTAAATGCTATATTTAGCTTCAACTTTTTGGTCAGCTGTGCAGTATGAGGACTATTTTTAGGACACTGCCAGAGTTCAAGAGTAGTTTATAAGGATGAAAAAGGTAATCCTTATAAATGCCATCTGGGATTTGGATCTCCAGAACTTCACGGACCAGTCTGTGCTTCTGATAACCATACTCCAGACTAGTGGTTCTCAACTGGGCCCATTTTGCCCATCAGGGGATATTTGGCAATGTCTGGAGACGTTTTTGATTGTTAAGATGGGGTGGAGGTGGGTAGAGGCCAGGGATGCTGCTAAACATCCCTCAAAATACAGGACAAACCCCATACAAAAGAAGAATGATCTAGTCCAAAATGTCAGTAATGCCAGGGTTAAAAGAAACCCTGCTCTAGACCTGCTATTATTGCCAAAGCTGAGTCGGCCTTAGTCAGTCGGGTGTTGACTATATTCGTAGTCCAAATCAATTGTGGAAACTTGGTGTTTTCACAAATTATGCATTTCTTCCCTGACAGAATTTAGTATCAAATTTTTGTAAACAAATATAATCTTAATTTTTGAGAAAAAATGCCATGTATTAAAAGTATTTCCAAAATCAAAAGTATTATATATATCATTGTTTGTTAAATTCTTGACATACTCTAGGTTTTGTTCTTTATTTCATTAAATATCCAAACAAATGACTTCAGTTTTCTTCCTTAAAACAAATGAGATTTTATTATCAGATTTGAGGAAATAAATGATAGTGATTTATCTATTTTTTTCTTTTTCCACAGAATGACAGGGAGAGAGTTTTTCTCTCGTTTTCCAGAGCTCTATCCATTTCTTCTCAAACAGTTGGAAGCTGTAGCCAATATTGTGGACAGGTAAAAAGAGAATAGGGAAGGGCAAAGTGAAATCAAGGATGTGAATTACTTTATTAATTGAAATTTTCTCTTCAGGCAACAGTTTTTAATCAAATCCTTCTTTATAACATAGTTGGATTTTTTTTTTTTTTTTTAATGTTTCTTTACTACATCATGTTGCCTGGCTCTCTCTAGTAGATGTGTACCAGAAGAGTGTAAAAATCCTATTTTAAATTAACTTCTATCAAATTTAATCCTGTTTTCATTGGTATAAAGGAACTAGATTTTTACAATCATAAGGTGATTTCTTTGTTTCAGAATTATTTTCTTCCTATTATTTTTAAATCCAAGTGTTTTCATATTGTTTCCTTAGTGCATACCTGTTGTTATTTTATTACTGACCTGTTCCAGCTGACCACTGTGGGACTATAGCATTCAGCTGACTAATCTGGTCACCTGTGATTTGAAAGGGAGTTGTTCTACCTGAGTAAAGATGTTCATTGACCCTGACCCTCTAAGCACAAAGCAAAACCAGTAAAAGGGATTGCAGTCTGATCAGGGCAGATAGAAAAGTTTCACCATTGTCCTCTTAGTCACATTCTATAGGTGGTAGTGGATTTTTTAGTATGGATATCTTAGAACATTATTAAACACATAACATGTGTTTTTTATATTCTACCAGCAATTTTTAAACTTGGTATGAATTTATATGAATTGTGAATGGGAAAAGAAAATTATATCAATGAATTTCACTCCTGTTTTTGATACATTTTCTCACATTAGTAGTTTGTGCAGACAGGATTTTCTGGCCTTAGTAAGTGACTGACTGTTCATGTTTCGTAAGTATGTCTGGATATTGAAAGTTTCACCTTCAGATCCTGGAACAGGCACCCATGTACTGTAGAAACAGCTCTAATGAAAACAGCAGATTTTAAGCAAATGATTAGCTTTGAGACTAGAATCCTGTGCAAAAGCCTGATGCCTGGCTTTGCCAGTAGTTCTTCCTTTATGTGCACATCAGGAAGATATGAAATGAATTGAAAAAAAGTGAAAATAGAAAAACTACCCTTTTATCATAGAGTTTCACTTCATATCATAATTATTTAATGAGAAAGAATGTTTGAAGATACTGCCATGCTGCTTACATTTTTAATCTTTTATGTACAATTTTTTCTTTTCCAGCGATACAGGAGAGCTAAACCGTCATCCAAGCATGTTTCTCTTACTTTTGGTGTTGGGGAGACTCTACCCTTCCCCGATGGATGGTACTTCCTCAGCTCTCAGTATGGCGCCTTTTGTCCCCTTCATTATGAGGTAGTGTCATGCTTCATGGGCACAATGAGGGTGGGGGTGGGGGCTCCATGAGGGTATTTTATCTTGATCTCATTACAGATATTATGGTAGACATTTTTTACTTAGGGAGGGGTTTATGAAGGCAGGGACCTGGGGCGTATTGTCCCCAACTGGTCTCCAGTGTTTCAGAGTAAGGCACTTATATCATGTCTGTAGGAGTGCATTAGGACCTGTGTAAGCTGTCTCTCCTTGGAGCCCTGACTGCTCACGGATGTGTGGTGTTTGAGAGGGGATACCTCCTTTTGTAAAACATAGCCTGGGCGTTTGCTTTATCCTTGTGTTAGGGGGAAGCCTGGCCAGAATGGGCATGGGCATGGGCAGGCAGCCTCCCCGAGCCCAGCCATCTCTGCTCAGTCCTTCCATGAATGTCAGGCCTTTCCAGGTGTCTGTTAGTGGATGCAAGGGGGCATGATAGATGGCAATGCCATGTGGCACTAGTTCACTTCCCACTCATTTATCTCTTTCAAGTTTGGAGTCCCTGAGAAATGAACCTGAATACAGATTATACATGGAATATAAATAGTAACAGGCTTTCTTGCTTCTAGAGCCTATTACCACTCCTATTGTATTTTTTTTGAGGCATCTCCCAATTTCTGATTACCTTTATCATTTTGGATCAAAAGCTTCAATAAATAGTCCTCCAAAAAAGTTTTGAAAATTTCATATAAATCTTTTCAGAAGCCCTGTCACATTGGTTAGCTTTTACTTTATTCTGCTTACCCCTTGGTAAAAGAGCACCTTCATTTTTATGTATCTATCAGAAGTGAAATGGACTTGGAGCAGAAGGATAAGAATACCTAACTTGTATATTTGTCGTTTATGTGGTGTGCTGGGTTCCACTTCCTGGTTTCACAGAGCTGACTTATGCATTTTAATGTGAGAAACCATTAAACACAAGATTCTGGCATGTGATTGCTGTAGACATTTGTTTGTGCCAAACCCTGGCTGTGGCCGTGTTATCTGTCATCACAGAGATGACTCACTCAGTCGACTGGTTTTTGTTTCCTGATACACAGAGTTCCCAGTTGCCCTCATACAGCATTTGGTGATTCATTTTAGGAATTTGACTGGTAAATTTTACTTTCAGGAGCATTTAAAAATTGTACTTTCATATACAACTGGAAAGAGCTAAGAAATATTTCAGGAAGTTGAGGGGAAGGAGAAAGCTATGTGTACAGAACCGTAGTGTATATTAGAGACAAAGATAAGCCTTAGAACCTTGTCATCCTGTATTAAGAACAGTCAACTTGTGGAAGTTTATTGCTAATCAATCTTTTATTGTATCCTAGAAACCAGAAATTACTAAGTTGAAAGTATCCTTCTCAACTGTTATTTAGTAATTTACATATAATCAGAATGCTTATGCTAGTTGTTATATTCAAAGCACCTATTATGTGTAACTAAGATTGCATTAATATAGAAGGTTTAAAAATTGTCAGTATACTTAGTGCATTGTTTTTTAAACTCAAAAGGCACAAGATATGTATACAGTTATCCCCTTTCCAGTGAAAATGTCTTGGTCATTTGTTGCTTTCTACTGGAATAAAGATTCACAGAGCACCAACAATGGAGAAGTACCACAGTTTATTCCTTAGAGAGTCAATAGGCTTTGATTTGAGTGTCCATGTGTGTTATAGAACAGTGCTCCTCAAACTTTACTGAGTAAACGTATCACTTGGGGGATTTGTTAATTCTGTTTCAGTAGGTCTGGGGTGGGTTCTAGAATTCTGCCTTTCAGAGAAACTTCCAGATAATGCCTATGCTGCTGGTCAGTAGACCACACTTTGAGCAGCAATATTAAATCTCCTTGGGAGGGAAAAGTCCTTCAGGAACTTACAATCGTATAATTTTGGATATCAAACTTATATAAGAAATAGCCAGTGAACACCATCAGACACACACACACACACACACCCCCACACACATATGCGCGCGCACATGTGGATGATTTTAATAAGCTAGAAAGTAGTAGGATACTTTGTTAGGATATTTAGGGGCTTTAAAGGAAGTCAATTTTGACCTAGGAATGAGAGAACAGGCAAGAAAGTATTTTGAACCGAGAGGTTGGTAGGAAGTAGATCAACCTTTGTTGAGCCCTGACTTTTTGCCAGGCATTGAACTGGGTATTTTGCTTACAAAGACTCCCAAGAGGCAAGTCTTATCACTCCCATTTCACTAGTGAGGAAATTGGGGTTCAGAGAGCCAGCCAGTTACAGAGCTGGGATTTGAACCCAAGAGTGTTGGGGTTTTCAAGGGTGTTGGGTTTATGCTTTCTATTACACCACAATAACTAGCTTCCTTTTTGTAGCTGAGAACGTTAGCTACACCTAAGTGGGCCTGAAATTTATGCTGCTAAGAGAAAGGAGGAACCTGTAGCCACAGTCAGTGCGTGTGAGTACATGCTGTTTTCAGGAAGTAGAAGCAATATCTCGCCCAGCAGTGGAATCTGCTCCTTACTTTGCCTTTCCATGGTGAAAGTGGCTTGATTGGATGCAGTCACCCTCTCAGGCGCACATTTGTGAGACAGTTGCTTGGGGTAATGGGGCTGGGCTGTGGCCAGGTACAAGGAAGGCTGGCTTTTCTTTCTTCACTGCCTTCTGTGGTAAAATGGAAGGACCCTAGATTCAAGAGTTAGAAAACCCAGTTTTGGATTTCATCACCCACTACAGGGCCAACCCTGTGCTATCCTAAAATGTTCACAGTAAACAGTCACACTGGGGAGAGGAGCTAGCAACTGATTTTTTTAAAATAGTGAATTTAAGACTGCACACATTTGATTTTTAAATCACTTTTGAGAAAACTTTTTGTGAAGAAAGTAAAAGATCAGATCGTAAAACCTGTCATTGCAGTCAATATTTGTGGTTCCAGCCTTGGTAGAGATTGGGCTGTTGTTGACCTGGGGTAATAGCTGAAAAGATGGATGGTTGCACAGTGGGTGGGTCATGTTTTATTTTTGTAGCATCATTAATGGTAATTTATGTACTTGAAGGAGCTTTAATCAGGCTTTTGAACGCTCTGCATTTAGCTAAAGAGGAATTCTTCAGCTAGTGGGAGTAGAGCAAAGGTTGCTCTGACTGAGCTAAAGTGAATTGCACAATGAGAGGAGGATTAACAGCCCCAACAGCAGTTTTTATTTCCCTTTGATTTATGTATGCTTACCTGCTATTTCCTTCCTCTCTGTATAGTATTTGTTATTATCATTATTTTTTTAAAAATTATTTTTAGTCCCATATCTCATGTTTGGGAGTATATCCAAGCTTATTTTTCTTTTGTTGACTTAAATCATGGAAGTTACTGATTTGGATTTTCCCAAGTTATGCATGTGTGCAGTTATGCTTGTTTGTTACATCATTTTGGAATAGAAATGATCCAACATCTTGTTTACCTTTTTTTATATCCAGTGTATTTTATGCACTTAGGACTGTGCTGGATCCAGGTATACCACCCTTTACTATGTGCATATGAGATACATGGCAGGCAGTTGATGCCTTCAGTTTAAGAGCATTCACCTTTCAATTCAAATACCACAAAGAAGAGTGATGTTATGCTTTAAATGGAACTCAGACTGGCTCTCTGAATACAGCTTACAAGTACCCACTCGTCTGGGGCCTTCTAGAGGCCAGAAAGTCTCTGGGCATGTGTCTGAATTCCCTTGCACAAATGAGTTGAAAGTTTGAATTGAAGAGCTGTGAAAAATTTGCCTATGCCTCAAACCTAGGAGCCAGCCCTGGACTCAAGACACCTGGTTCTCTCCAGGCTCTGCCACTTATTTACAGCTATGACACTTGGACAAGGCTCTTTACTGTCTCTGGGCCAATGTACTTACCTGTGGGGGAGGTGAGGGCATAGGGATGGTATCTGTTGAGACAGAAAGCTCCTTTTACCTATGACACCTGAGAGCTCTTAGCATCTGATTAATGCCTATAGTAGGAATCCCTCCACTATTTTTTATTTGTTCTTTTGGGTGCTTTTAATTTTCTTTTTTTTTAATATACTTTTTTATTTTTCTTTTAGAGATACTTAGATTACATAAATGTTACATAAAAAATATAGAAGATTCCAATATGCCCCACTCCCTACCCCTCCCACATTTTCCCACATTAACAACATCCTTCATTAGTGTGGTACATTTGTTAAAATTGATGAACACATTTTGAGCATTGCCACTAAACATGGATTATAGTTTACATTGTAGTTTACACTCTCGCCCGCACAATTTTGTAAGTTATGACAAGTATATAATGGCCTTTATCTGTCTTTTACAAGACTCTCTCCCACTTCCCCACCTCCACACCCCCCCCTTTTTTTTTTTTTTGCTTGTTTTCGTTGCAAATGACTTTCAGTATGTTTTTCCCCAAACCATTTCAGTCATTGTTCTCTTTGGACAAATTTTAGGTGAAATCTGCTTCTCTCTGACAAATACTGAAGTACAAATAGCAATACAATCTTAATTAAACACATGCAGTGGGAGTTACTAATAGGGACCTATGCTGTGGAAACTTTTAGTTGAGATAGGAAAATAAATTGATTTAGCCAACAACAACAAAAAATCAGAAAGTATATGTTTTATGTATTTTAAAAATACTTCATGGAACCTTTTGATTGTACCAGTCTTGAGAATAAAGGGCAGGGTGTGTGAAAACTAAGAGTTAGTTGGTCCTTTTAGGCCTACGACATTGGGAAATAATGTTCACTCTTGTTTTTATTTTCTCCTTGAAAGTTACATAATTCAGAGATTATCACTTTGCTCTTTACTCCAGATTATAGTTTATAGTTCCTAGGGTAGAGTTGGGTTTTTGCAGGAGATAGAAGTCGGCTTCTGTCTTCATTTGTGATTATAATTCTGAGAATTTTCCTTCAAGGCTGCACATCACATTTTTATCTGCTCTGTCTTTCCAGAAACCTTGTAGATAAGAAGAGGGCAGGATTTGCCTTATAGAGAGATGAATGATCGCTTCTTGGCCTTTTGGTTAAGATTAAGTGTAGAGAGATGAATGAGGCAGAGAGCAGTTAAAATGCTTCCGGGATGGAAGACGCATCCTTGTCCCTTTCCCTCTACTTCAGTTCCCAATCATCTCTCCCTTCTCACAAATATCTGTAGCATATGTTACTTAGACCTCTGTCTTGCTATCCATCATTGCTATGCAGTACTGCAATTTAGTACTTAACACATATTCCCTCCAAATAAATCTTAAGCTTATTCCTGGTAGAGGCAGCTATGATTTTGGGGGAGTGGGGAAGACCCTTGTCTACCTAGCACAAGTTGGTTATGTTAAGTATTAACATAAAAATGAAACTCATTGTGAATTGAGACCTCCTGTGTCTGAGCAGATCTGTGTACCTATGAAGTACTCATGGGACTCACAGTCCTACAATATTGGAGCCACATTTTGTATCCTGATTGCTGGTTATGTAGAAAAGAGGCTGGGCTGGATTTTATGTATTACCTGGCCTCTGAAGAGCCTAGTTTCTAATATGAGCGCTGCCATTTGCTTTTACTGTGACCTCACCTCTCTAACTCTCTGTTTCCTTTTCTACTAAATGAAGGTGTTGGACCAGATGTTATCTAGGTCCTCTCTGGCCTCCTGACCCTGTGATCTGTGAACTCTTCTACCCTGACTTCCCTCTGTGAGCTGTTCTGGGGCCCACAGGGCAGCTGCCCTGCTAAATAGCTTTAGAGCCACCTGAGGGAAGCCTGGATTGATAAGAACAGAAGAGAGAGTGCCATTTTTCTGTTCAAAGTCATGGAATTATAAAGAGGCCAAGACAAGTGGAGGAAAGCCTCCCAGATTAATGTGGTATGAATTGAGGACCCATGTACGACAGCCCCTTTGTGCCTTAGGTTGTCCATCCATATAATGGGGATAGTCCTGTTTGCAAAGTAGCAGGTAAAAGCGCCTGGATTTGCTCTTTAAGAAAAATTCTAAAGTAAGAAAGGGATTTGGCTAGTGTGATGTTGATAGACAGAAAGAATAGACTCTCTCAACTGCTTTGGCTTGTCTCTCAGTCCACTGGAAGCTTGGCCTGGAAGCCAGATGTAGATAATAGCACTGGTTCCCGTGAGTGAATGGGAATCCCTGGACCCAGATATGTTACAGCCTTAGGTGCAAGTGAGCCCAGAACTGTGTCAGTAAATTGTCAGTAGTGTAGGCTGGGAATGTTGTGCCAAGAGCCCACTGAAGGATTTTCTAAAGAGAGGAGAAAAGCATACTCCATCAGTGGCTAAACAATTGTGCTGGCATTGATTGCTTTAGATTAGATCATTAAACATATCCTTTACAAGTGCTACCCACTTTATTTATGGAGAGCTAGTAAGGATTCCTTAAGACTAAGTCATGCCTGAGTCACCTGATTTTTTTTTTTGGGGGGAAGTTGTAGTATACAGAAAAATCAGGCAGCAGAAAATACAAAATTCCCATATACCCCCTCACACAACCAGTTTTCCCTATTATTAACACTTTGCATTAGTGTGGTATCTTTGTTACAATTGATGAAAAAATGTTATTATAGTAATACTATTAACTGTAGTCTATAGTTTACATTAGGTGTTATAACTCTTTGTGTTATACAGGGTTATGTTTTGTTGTTGTTGTTGTTAATTTTATTTGAGTAACATATGTACAACCTAAAATTTCCCGTTAACCACATGCAAATATGTAATTCAGTGATGTTAATTACCTTCACAATGTTGTACTACCATCATCCCCATCCACTACCACAACTTTTCCATTGCCCCAAATAGAAACTGCATACCAATTAAACATCAACTCTTCCTATTCCCTACTAAAGTCCCTGGTAACCTGTATTCTAGTTTCTGATTCTATGAATTTATTTTTTCTAATTATTTCATATCAGTAAAATCATAAAATATCTGTCCTTTTGTGTCTGGCTCATGTCACTCAACATGATGTCTTCAAGGTTCATCCATGTTGTCACATATATCAGAAATTCATTCCTTTTTATGGCTGGATAATATTCTATTATATGTATATACCACATTATGTTTAACCATTGCTTAACACAAGTCCTGAAGATGCTTCCCTATATTTTCTTCCAGGAGTTTGATAGTTTTGGTTCTCATATTTAGGCCATTTTTTTCCATTTTGTGTCAGTTTTTGTATATGGTGTGAGGAGAGGTCCAACTTCATATTTTGTATGTGGATATCCAGTTTTCCCTGCACTGTTTGTTGAAAAGACTGTTCTTTCCTCATTGAGTGGACTTGACATCCTTGTCAAAAAACAATTGGCTGGGGAGCCAATGTGGCTCAGTGGTTGAGTGCCGGCCTCCCACATATGAGGTCCTTGGTTCAATCCCTGGTCCCGGTACCTCAAAACAAAAACAAACAAACCCCACAATTGGCTTTAGATGTGAAGGTTTATTTTTGAACTCTCAATTTGATTCCATTGGTCTTTATGTCTGCCCTTGTGTCAGCACCCTGCTGTTTTGATTACTGTGGCTTTGTAATAAACTTTAATTTGGGAAATGCGAGTTCATCAAATTCATTCTTTGTTTTCAAGATTTTTTTTTTTTTTTTTCTATTTTGGGCTCCTTCCTTTCCATATAAATTTGATGATTGGCTTTTCCATTTCTGCAAAGAAGGCTCTTGGAATTTTGATTGAGACTGTGTTGACTCTGTAAATTGTTTTAGGTAGAATTGACATCTCAACAATATTTAGTCTTCCAATGAACATGGAATGTCCTTCCATTCATTTAGGTCTTTTCTGATTTCCTTTAGCAATATTTTGTAGTTTTCTGAGTGTAAGTTCTTCACATCCTTGATTAAATTTATCCCTGGATATTTGATTCTTTTAGTTTTTATTGTAAATGAAGTTTTTTTCTTGATTTCCTCTTCACATAGTTACTAGTGTGTAGTAGCACTGCTAATTTTTGAGTGTAGATCTTGTTGATCTTATACTTATGCTGAACTTGTTTATTAGCCCTAGTAGCTTCTGTTGTGGATTTTTCTGGATTTTCTAAATTTGCAGATGATCATGTCATCTGCAAATAGGGCTGCAAATAGGGAAAGTTTTACTTCTTCCTTTCCAATTTGGATGCCTTTTATTTCTTTTTCTTACCTAATTGCTCTGGGGAACTTCCAGTACAGTGTTGAATATCAGTGGTAACAGTGGGCATCCTTGTCTTTTTCCTGATCTTAGAGGGAAAAGCTTTCAGTCTTTTATCATTGAGTGTGATGTTATCTGTGGATTTTTCTTATATTCCCTTTATCATGTTGAAGAAGTTTCCTTCTATTCCTCATTTTCTGAATGTTTTTATTAAGAAGGAGTGCTGGATTTTGTCAAATGCATTTTCTGCATCAATTGAAATGATCATGTGTTTTTTTTCCTTTGTTCTATTAATGTGGTGTATTTCATTAATTGGTTTTCTTAGTTAAACCATGCTTGCATACCTGAGATAAATCCCAGTTGATCATGGTATATGATTCTTTTAATATGCTGTTGGATTTGGTTTGCTAGTATATTGTTCAGGATATTTGCATCTATATTCCTAAGTGATATTGATGTAAACTTTACTTGCGGCTTGGGTATTAGGTGATGTTGTCTTCATAAAATGAGTTAAGAAGTGTGTTCTCTCTTCTTCAAATTTTTTTTTTTTGGTGAAGTTTGAGCAGAATTGGTGTTTATTCTTGGAATGTTTAGTGCAATTCACCAGTGAAGCTATCTGGTCCTGGGCTTTTCTTAGTTGGAGGTTATTGAGTACTGATTCAGTCTCTTTGCACATTATTATTCTATTGAGGTCTTCTGTTTCTTCTTGAGTCAGTATAGGTAGTTTATGTGTTTCAAGGAATTTGTCCATTTCATCTAGGTTATCCAGTGTGTTGGTGTACAGTTCACAGTATCCTCTTATAATCCTTTTTATTTCTGTGGGATTGGTAGTAATGTCCCCACTTTCATTTCTTATTTTAGTTATTAGTGTCCTCTCTTTTTTTCTTTGTCA
>JAQZBX010015132.1:0-37855 GCA_029593785.1 Cabassous unicinctus
TTTTTTTTTTTTTTTTCACTTTCTGTAACTCTTTTTTCATTTTGGTTCTCAACCTGACTCATTTCAGGTGTTTTTCCTCAAGTTCTCTGATTCTTTCCTCTGTCAAGTACAGTCTACTATTGAAACCATTCTGGGCATTTTCCATTTCAGTTATTTTACTTTTCAACTCAGGTAGCTCACCTTGGTTTATTTTTAAAATTTCTTTTTCCTTACAGGGTCATATATTGCTCTTTCATTGTTTTCCTGGTATCCTTTAGTTCTTTCTCTTTTTTTTCTTTCATCTCCTCGAGAATTTTTAAGATCATTCTTTTAAAGACTTTTTTTCATTATGTCCACATTCTTGTCTGCTTCATAGGTGTTTTCTGGATTTTTTTATCTCTTGAAGATGGGCTTTCATTTCCAATTTCTTTGCTTATCCTGTACTACTTTTCTGCATGCTGTACGCTTTAATATTTTAAAATGTTAACTCTTTGATATGTTCCCTGGGAGAGCTGTTTCTTGATTTTATAAACAGCCTGTAATGAGACATAGATTTTCTTAAAATTCAGCCATTCTATCAGGAAATTCTGCCCTACATGAATGCAGTGTGCAGGGTTTCCTGTGTCTTTCTGGGCCTCTGTCTTATCCTGGGCTTTTGTTGTTGTTTTGGAGTTCTCCAGATGTTTTCAGCAGTGAAGAAATTATACATTGGTAGAAAGTTTTATTAAATAGGGGTGATCAGGCAGTTCAGGGAAAACAGATACCACAGCAGGCTTCATGAAAAATAGGCTAAATATTCTGATACAAGTTCTGTTGATCAGCCATGGATTACAGAGACTTTCTGATTTAGCTACTGAAGTATACTGCTACTATTTGGAATGGGGAAATGAGCTGGAAGGTGAGAGGAGAAAATGCATAGTCATATATACCACACTTCCAAATTGTTTTCCAAAATGGGTGCACAATTTTACATTTCCATCAGATTGTGGAATGGTTCTAAGTTTTCCACATCCATGTTAATATTTGTTAATCTTAAAATATGTTAATTAGGCATTTTAGTGCATGTGAACTGAAATCTTAAAGTACTTTTCAATTGTATTTCTCCATGACCAATGATGTTGATCATCTCTTCCCGTGCTTTTGGACCATTTGGAAAACTTTTTGGAGAACCATATTTTCAAACAATTTGCCCATTTTTAATTTTGTCATTTGCCTTTTGTCATTGAGTTTTAAGTTTTTAATTTATTCTGGATACAAAATCTTTATCAGATATATAATTTGCCAATATTTCCTCTCTTTACATGGGTTGTATTATCAATTTCTTATTGTTCTTTGATGCACAATAGTTTTAAATATCAAGGCAGTCCAATTTGCCTAGATGTCTTTTGTTGCGTGTGTTTTTGTTGTCACACTTAAGAAACCATTGTCCAATTCAAGGTCATGCAGGTTTGCTTGCATGTTTCCTTTTATTGTCTCACAGTTTATCTTTTATATTGATTTCTTTACATCTGTTTTCTGTTAATTTTTGTACATGGTGTGACATAAGGGATCAAACTACATTCATTTGTATATTGATAAGCAGTTATCCCAGCTTCATTTGTTGAGGAGACAATTCATTCCCCACTGAGTGTTCTTGGAATCAATTCCCATTTTGAGTGTCTTGTCATGAAAGAGGGTAGGATTTTCGCAAATGCTTTTTTTCTTCATCAGTTGAAATGATCAAGTGTTTATTTCCTTCATTTTATTAATGTGGTGTATTGCATGGACTGATTTTCACATTTGAATCATTCATTTCATTCCTGGTATAAATCTCAATTGGCATAGAGTATAATGCTTTCATATACTATGGATTTGATTTGCTAATATTTTGTTTAGGATTTTTGCACCTATATTAAAAAAATATGTCTCTAGTTTTCTTGCAATGTTTTTCTTTGAATTAATATGAGGGTAAAACTAACCTAATAGTCTGAGTAAGGAAGAATTAGATCCACATCAATTTTTAGGAAAAGTTTAGGCAAGATTGGAGTCAATTTTTCTTTAAATTTTTGCTAGAATTCACTAATGAACCGTTCTCTTATTGACAGATTCACTAGTGAATCCTTACTGATCCTGTTCCAACTTACATTTGTGGCAGATTTGGGCAAGTATCTCTTCTTGAGAGAGGAGGAGCCTTGTTCTATCCAGGTCAGGTTCTCTGTTGATCTTGCCCTGGTCCCTTCTTCATCACATGAATGAGGTACTTTCTGATATGATCAATCACATAACTTTTGCCATAAATTCAGCAAGGATAATATTCACCTTAGGGAAAATTTTCAGCCTTTAGAAGTATTCTAGGCAACAAGTATCAGATGGTTGTGGAAAAGTTGGGGCTCTGGAGTCAGTAGAACTGGAAATGAATTCCATCTTACAAGTTTAGGGACATACATGCATTCCAAATGTTCTTATACTTATTTTAATCTTGGTTCATATGTATAGCAACATGTTAGTACCTATTTCACATGGCTATTTTAACAATCAGATGAGGTAATGTGTGCAAACTTCCAGTTAAGTGCTGGTACTCGGTATATCATTATTAAATGTCATTTTCTTTGTTGCTTCCCTCACTTTTCAAGTAACCCTTTTCCACCTGTCTTTTAAAAATCTTTGACTTGTATTTATCAACCAATTTTATGTTTATATTTAATTAAGAGGAAAAGAAGGACTTACCTTCTTCTCAGAGTAACTCCATTAAAATTAATGCAAGGTAGATGAAATTAACACTCTGAAACATTTTATCATAAGAGCTTGAATGTCTCTTATGTCAAAATCAGGTTAACAAAAGACTACAAAGGTTAAAGATTTCTTTATGACAAATAAGAAAACTGTACCATAAATATTAATAATTGTAGATAAGGCAAGTATTCATGTACTATAATATTCAGGTACATTGAAGGCATGACTCTTTTTAATCATTGATGATACTTATGAAATACATGTATTTTTCCTGCTTTCCAAATGATTAACTGAAGCTGAAGCTTGGATAATTTAAATAACTTATTTGTGGTCACAGAGCTAGTGAATGCCCAAGGTTGGATTTTTGTTTCGTTATTTATATTTTTATTGTGGAAAATATATGTATATATAATTTTCCTTGTTTAAACACTTGCAATCATATAATTTTGTTATTAATTATATTCACAATTTGTGCTACCATCAACACTATCCATTACTACAAATTTTTCAAAACCTCCAACAGAAACTCTGTAACTTTAAGCAATAATTCCCCATCACCCCTCTCACCAGCCTCTAGGGAAAGATTTGAACACTGTAGATTGACATCAGAGCTTATATTTTTTATACACTTTCTAGCAGAAAGAATTTGGCAATAAATAAGTAAACATAAAAATAGTCAAGATAAATTTAGAGAATGAAAAGTGCTTTAAAAATGTTAATATATTGATTTGATAGAAAGTAACTCATGGTGGCAGGATGCCACTTTAATCCAGGTGTCATGGAAGCCCCAAGACCAAGAATTTACTGTGTTTTTCTAGCCATGACCAGGGAGTGAGGCAATGAGTTAAAATAACATGAATAAAAGTAATGGAGGGATTTTTTTATGGTCACAGAATAGAGAATTTTATTTGACAAAGATGAGTTTCATTACCCACACTCCTTCATTGTGCCTGGACATCACCAACAACCTTAACTATATTATTATTAAGTCAGCTCTAAATTAAAATCAAGAGGAAATTCAATAAAACATGTACACTCAAGCACCATCTTTGCCCAGAAGACTTTGTTGTCCTTTCTAGAAATTTTTCTTTGGTGAACTCTTTGGTGCAGTCACAGCATTGAGTTCCACTTTACCTCTTCATGATCTTATTTTTCTTTTTAATATCTATCACTTTTTTCTTTGTAAAAGTGCTTGCATTCACTTAGAGCAGATGCCTTTAGTTCATTAGCAGAAGGAAAGCTCTCTGTTTTATCAAATTTATAGTAAATTATAATTGCCTTTGCATAAGGCTCTGCACAATTTTTCCCACTCATGCACCCATCTCTGTGTCCTCACTTGGTACACTCACTCATGTGTGGTGTACTTTCTTCACAGTGTCCTCATTCAGGACCTTATCCTTGTTCTTATTCTTCTTTCCCATGAATGTTCCTCTTCTAGAACTTCACATATGTAAGTTATCCTCATCACTCAATCTGAAATTCAAATGTACCCTCTCCTTAGCTAATTATTGTAAAGCCATCCTCTATCTCCTTGAATAACTTTCTATCTCATCCCCTGTTCTACTTTCTCTAAAGCATTTGACATTAAGATTTACCTGATTTATTTGTTTATTGTATCTTTCTAAAACTAGAAAACAAACCCCATGAAAGTAACTATCACATCTGTAGCACATAAAACAAAGTTTGGCACAATTTAAAGGCTTAGTAAAAATTTTCTGAATATTTCGTCATTGTCCTCACTTAAATCGTATGAGTAAAATTACTGGAATGTGTTGAAATTGGTAACATTCTGATCTTGGTGGTAATTGAAATGAAGATTTTTAGTTCAGTTTGGTATATCAGCCAATATTCTAGTATCTGAAGACAGAAATCATCTCTGGCAAGTTTTATTAGAAGGGATTTATAATATGCACTTAAATAGCTTAAGGAATCCTTGAAGACTGGAGTCACAGAGTCTTTTCATCTACCAAAAACCACATGCAGACACACACCTCTACAATTCTGGCCTGTTAAGGGAGCTACTACTGCTAACACCAGGGCCTTGTTGCCACTGTCTAAATAGCAAAGCTACTATCCCTGACTTCTGATCTACTCTAGTTCTTTTGAGCCCTCATCAGTATCCAGACTCATATAACAAATTTCCAATACAGACTTCCACAGATGCACCTGATTGGCAGAAATCAAATAAGATGTTTACATCCAAGTGACAAATGATGCTGGAAAACTGGCTCATGGTATTGTCTGTTGGGAAAGAGGAGTCATACATGGGAAACTAACAAAATGTGGCAAGTGTGTTGAAAAGATTCTTGGTGCAAACACACACCACTGAGTTTCACTACAGTTGAGATTTCATATATTGGATTATAACTTGTCTATACATACTTATCCCTACAAAACTTTTTTGGTCTATACATAGGAAAATTTTTTTGGTTTATACATTGGAAAAAGAGCAGACACAATGGACCACAAGAAAATTAGACAGCAGGAAAATGATCTAGGTCGATTATATGGAGGGTAACATGCTTATATTCATTTAAATTGGACCTGCTGTGCAAGGCATATTTAGTACAAAAGTAGAAAGAAAAATCAAAAGGATAGTTTTAATTTTCTGGCAGTAATGGAGAATATTCAAGACATGATGTGATATTGTAGCAATCATCAAAGTCAAATCTACCTTAATTTTAACATATTTCATTAGATGGAAGATATCCTCAATTAAAAACAAATGTTTGCTTAAATTTATTGACTATGGCTTTCAGAGAAAATTAAATAAAATCCTATTCCTTACCAGTGTTTTTACTGCCCTATAGGATTTAGTTCCTGGTCATTTCTTTAACCTCAATTTTTTTTCTATTCTGTCCCTTTCTTATTAGCCTTCTGCCACACTGATCTTTCAGGGTCTGAAATTGTCAAGCCGATTTCAAAAGTGGAGCCTTCCACATGTAACAGCACTTCCCATGATAGCAATTTCTCATCATTTGAATCTCAGCTTAAATGTCACTTTTAGGAAAAGTCCTTTTGCTGGGAAGTCATGGGCACACTTAGAGGACATCTTCCAGCCCTTTTCTACCTCCTTCTTTTCTCCTTTTGTTTATATGCATGTAGATGTTTGACATGTTTTCATTTTTGCCTGTATGCATGAAAGTATTGTGTATGTTTTCATTTTTGTTTGTTTGCGTGCACATGTTGGGTATGTTTCCACTATACAAGAGACCGCAAGCAGCCTGCAGGAGATATTAAATCTCAACCGGTCCTAGCTGTTTGCAATGGCACAGGATTGCTTGATGAATGGTTTTACTAATTGGCAGGAGTCCTCATCCTGGGATGTACAAAAATCAACATGTGGTTGGCATTAGCAGCAAATATGTCACATGGTGGCTTGGGAGACATGAGTGGCCTCCCTCTAGTTGCAACCTACAGTCCTCATGGTTCAGGCTTTCTGGCACTTTTCCAGATGCCTGAGCCCTTCCACTATAATTTCCAATCTAGTTCATCTCTTCTTAGGGCATCCCACCATAATGACACTGTCTATGGGGTACACTCCATAAGCAGTGAAGGCGATGCAAACTCCAAGAAGCAAGAGATGAAGAATACCCAGAACTGTGTCTCTGTTGTCAATGGAGACAGGAAAGCCCCAGAAAGGAATGCCCCAGAAGAACCTCCCTTAAGTGCTCTCCAGGCAGAGCATCTGGTCCAGGAATTGCTCTGGCATTTGGAACAGCTCAAGCTCAGTCTCAGGACCCAGAAGCCAAAAACAGAAAGAGCAGGTGACCATGGCAATCCAAACCCTGTGCAAGGATAGAAAACTCTGGCCTGGAAGAGGCAGCTGATGTGCTCCTTGTTTGGGGACTACAAGGCTCAGAAGGAAGCAGAATGAAGGGAGGCTTTGCCGTTTCTCAGGACCCAACACACTCAGCCCAGGTGGAGTTTGTAGGTGAGGCAACCAGAAAGAAGAGTTGAAGGGTCTATAGGTCATTACTCAATGGGTGCATCCAAGGCCGCTTGACCCTCTTGATAAAGAATTTTAGGTTCAATTGTTTTTAGCCCCCTCCCCCTCTTCTTAGAACAAAGCTGTTCCCCAGGGTAGCATGAAAGGCTGTTTTAGGTGCAGAGCATTTCCAGGAATGCTCTGTTGGGTTGATGCAGGTTTGCTTCATCCTTAGCTGCTCATTAAATCTGATGTCACTGTTGATTGGGCAGAAGTGAGACCACATAATGGGGCACTGAATGGCATGCGCAAATCCCACTTTTAGGTTTTCTGATGAAATATCTCTCCTGCCAGAAGAGAGTTGTATTTAGAAAAGCTTCTACCTTTAAATGGAGTGTTTAGTGTAAAAGTAATGCTCTGTTCAGTCTTTAAGATTAGATTAAGTAGGTGTTGATATCAAGACTCGGTGGGGAAATTGCATAATTATACCCTGGTGCTTACATTTGAAAGCATCCATACGACACAATTGAATGCTTTATGTTATTATGTTGCATTGCCCTAATAAATCTCTATTTTTTACTGAAAAATAATTAAAATGAAAAATAAAATCAGTGGCAGCACACATCGCTCATTAACACAAAGTGAGGCATGTGGAGCTGCAGATCCTAACCTGTGCCGTTGTTCTCCCTGGGGGAACAACAAAGATGGAATCTCTTCCACTAATCTTTCTGAACCTTCTGTGCTGTGTAAGAAATAAAATGATCACTTGCTAAAAATCTCTGTTGTGCCTGAGTCTTTGTTCCCATGATGAACCATGTAGCAACTTCTCCACAATTGGGTCCTTCCACATATAACAGTACTTCTCATCTTTTTTATCTGAGTTTAAGTATCACCTTTAGAAAAGGCCTTTTCTGACTATTTCATCCACAGAGTTTTTCCTCTAATTTTCTGTTACATTTCCTTTTTGTTGTCTTAATTGCACTTATCAGTCTATTATAACTTTATTCATCATTTCTCTTCTTTATTACCTGTCTCTATGACAAGATTATAAGTTCAATGCTGGAAGGACCATTTTCCTGTGTTTTTTTTTTTTTTCTATTTTATTACTTATTTCATCTCTAGTATATAGCATAGTACCTCATACAATATTGTCATTCACTAAAATTTCTAAAATAATGAATAATTGAAAAATATTTAATAATTACATATAAATTAGAGAGAAAATTTCTAACATCGTAACCAGACTTCAAGGAAGAATAAATTGATGAATAAATAAAAGGAAAGAAAAATTGCAATGGCAGGTGAAGAATAGGTAAAAATTATCACCTTCATTGGTACAACCTGTCTTGGTTAATATTTTATTTTAGAATGGCAATATAAGGGTTTTCAGGCACCTTTTTTCTCCATATTACATCTTCTTGACTATTATTGTTTGATTGTTGTAGCTATATCTTTAAATATAGGTGCTCTTTCTCACTTTGTGGAAAATTCCAGCAAATTTAATAAAATCAGCAGCTATCTTGAACACACTCTAATTGCAAAGCTCAAGATAAAATTTGGTATATGAAAGGATCAAATGTCCCATTATCTTTCGTCCTACCAGGGAGAATAACTATCCTCTTAAGTACTGACATAACTATTTCAGCATATGCCTCACTAGGCTTGAAGCATGATATAAAGAAGTACAACTAGAGAAATTAAAAAGTAATTTTTCTTTTCTGAAGTTACTTGAAAAGAACAATGTAAGAAAAATTTTCCAGGATAATTGCCAGCTGTTATCTTCTTATAGATAAGATGTATGCATCTTTTTTATCCTAAGAGTGCAAAGCTTTTGTTTTGCTTTTTGGAGCATAGAATTCCTTTAAAATAGGTCTACACTGCAAATAATAACAATTTTCTGACACATTAAGAGGCATTGGAGAAGATGGACAGGCATATCAGCTAATAATCACATCATCACCATGAAGATGGTCCGTTGACCCAGAAGTCACCTTGAATCTCTTCACCTTTCTCTTTCCTTCAAAGTATTTATCATAATTATAGTTAAAGAATTAAGTATATGATAGGGCCTTTAATAGTATTTTCCATGCCAGAATGGAAGTTCTATAATGTCTTATGTATCATTACAACTGGAAAGGTGTATTTCATATATACTTGGGAGCCCATAAGTAATAAGTAATGGCATAATGAATAAAAGTTCTACTGTGTTACACTGATTTTAATTAGTTTTGCATTATCTTTATTTTTTATCCCTTATTTTATTTTTAGCTAAGTTCTGTCATTTATGCCTTTGATTATAGTAGTTGAAATATTTAAAAATAATTGATGCTGTAAACAATATCCTGAATGATCAATGTCAGGAGACTTAAATAGAATTTTAGTGTGTAAAGTTTTAGTTTTAAAAATAAAACAATCAAGACATAGTAATATGCAAATCATGCAATATGTTAGAGAACCAAAGGGTTCTCTAGGGAAACAGAACAGGCATGAGATATCTGTAATATGATGAGATTTTATAAAATTGTCTCACATAACCATGAGGGATGAACAAGTCCAAATTCCATAAGGCAGGCTGCACACTGGGAACTCTGATGAAGGTATTCAGTGAATTCTTCAAGAGAAGCTGGCTGGCCAAAGTAGAGATGGAAATTCTTCCTTCTGACGGCTGAAACTATCACTTCTCTTTTTAAGACCTTCAACTGATAGGATGTGAAGACTTTCATTGCTGAAGTCAATCTTCTCAGTTGATTGTAGATATAATGAGTCATATATGCAATCAGTTTAATGGTTTAAGTCCACAAAATGTACTCATAGTAACAATTAGGCCAATGCTTCTTCAACCAAACAACTGGGCACCATTACCTGGCCAAGTTGAAACTTATGCCTAACCAACATAGCCCATCCCTTCTCAACTTGGCAGCCATACACATCATTTTAAACTATACTTAATATCTAAATTAAAACAAATAACATTTTTTCACCTAACAATACACAACTCTACTCTGTACAAACAAATATGCACTAATTCTCTCCAGTATAGGGTGCAACTCCTTGGATAATACGCACTTTTAAGCTTGACATACTATAACAAATATTACAGCATGAAACTAATACAAGTTATGTCATATGACAAGCAGGATGGATAGGGAAGAAAACAAAGATATTTTCTTACATACATATACAAACATATTCATGATAAAACAAGGAAGAAATATCTATAACCATTACAGTTTTCGTTTCTGTAATTAGTCTTTTGGTCATAGTTTGTATTTACCACTACCTTCTTCCATTACCCATTCCGTGTTCCCTTTTCCCTCAGCAAGCATCTCAATTGGCCACGGTTCTTTGCCTAGAAAGGTGACCCAAAACTTCATTCCTGAAGTTTCTGGGACATTATTAGTCCTGACTGGATTGGATTGTTACAGTTTTCCATTGAGCTTAATTGCAGAGCATGGCAGTACTAAGAGATACCTTATATCTCTTAGTACTGTTGGAATCTCCTGTATCCAGGCAAATTCTTCTTTATCTCCATTGTATAGTTGTAGTCCTATTTACCCTTGATAGTCAGGATCAAAGACAACAGCCATTATAGTAATTCCCTTCTTTGTCTGTTGATTCAGAAGCATGAGGATCCCAAAGTGTCCAGGTGGCAGTCTTAACTTCCAGTTTGATGGAATCATTTTGTCTCCTGATGGAAGAACATTTCCTTTTAGAACTAAGATCTGTAGGCCAGCAGAGCTTAATTTGAGGGGACAGGAAGCAAAAATGTTCCTAGTGGATCACTAAAGGTAATAGTGAGTGGTGCCACTACCATTTCCACCCTCTGATTCCTGGAACTGTAAATTCTGGCTCAAATGCTTCCAATAAAATACATTTTAGTGATAAAGAGCTGGGTGGATGCTTTTGATGGAAAAATTATTCCACATATATATTCCATGTGGGAATATGATGTGCAAATTTACTTTATGTCTGCACCTGGAGGAATATAGTATCCATCTATAGCTTAAGGTAGGGAAAATAATTTATTCTTAAAATAGTGCAAATTACAATGCAAATGTGCTCCATGGATTGTGCAACACATCAGTATCAATTTCGGTATGACACTGGCTTAAATAACTTACTCTGATTCCTAAAAGTAAATTTATTTCTGGTTGACAATGTTCACACATAAAAATAAGGCTACACCGAGATTAACAGCTAGAATTAAAGCAAATCATTTACAACAAAATTCTTAGCAATAGACTTTTTTAATATATTTTAATTAGTTGGGCTATTGATGACATAAGTTATATTTGAATATTTTCATATAACTTGCTGATACAATATATAATGAAAATGATTTTCCAACAGTGAAAAATTTATGTCAATTAGCAATGCCTCATTGATCAATAATTTGTATATATACAGAATTTTTTAATTGAAAGGGATATGAGTCATTTTTTCAGTAAAATATTGATATTTTTTTAAAGAGGAACCATTCAAAATTCCATATTATAAGGGGATATATATATACTCATAGCAACATATCCTGACTGCATGACCATTATCTTTTTTATTACCCAACTTGTTCTTAAAATATAAATTGTTTTTAACTTGTCTTTTTACATGGGTTGTTACCCAATATCATATTGGCTCCAGAGCTTCCTCATCGCATTTTTCCCCTCTGCATTTCTGACAGTATAGATTAAAGGATCTAACATGGGTGTTATCAGACAGCCAATGCTCTGTCAACAGGGAAGATGCTCATGGGCCAAATGTACACAAATATACAAGGCACAAAGAATAAGACAACCACAGTAATATGTGATGCACAGGTGGAGAGAACCTTCAACCATCCTTTAGAGCTGTGAATTCTAAGGGAGCAAAGGATGAGAACATAGGATGTAATAAGAATAGAAAAACTGAGTAAAAACATGAAGCCCTTGTTGGTGGCAACAAAAGGTCTAATGATATGAGTGTCATTACAAGAAAGCTTCAGCAGATTGTAAAGATCACAGAAGAAATGGTCAACGACATTGAGTTCACAGAAGGGCAACCACACAATGTAAAGGACTTGAATCAGAACATGAAGAAATCCCCCAACCCAGGACATGACCACTAGAAAGCCACACAACCTTCGGTTCATTATGATCATGTAGTGCAAGGGTCTGCAGATGGCCACGTAGTAGTCATAGGCCATCACTGAGAGTAGGATGATCTCAGCTCCACCAATGACATGCTCAACAAAGAACTGAGTCATTCAACCAATGAAGGATATAGTTTTCTTCTGAGAAAGTAGTCAAATATCATTTTGGGGGTGTAGAAGAAGAGAAGGAGCCATCTTGAAATGACAAGGACAGAAAAACTTACATACGGGAGTTGAGAGCTGGGCTACTGGCAATTGCTACTATGATGAGAAGGTTTCCTGTCAAGGTGAGAGAGTAGATGATTATAAACACAACAAACAGTAGTTTCTGCACATCTGGGTTCTGTGTCAAGCCCAGAGGGATGAATTCTGTCACATTGTTCACTTGCTCCATGATCCAATTTTCCATTTAGATTACTTATCTATCTACAAATAGCACAGGGAATGCAACAGTGGTAGATCAATTTTGTTCAAGAAAATAATAGATCTCTTAGGTAATTTGTTCCTGTTAACATTGATGTTAACCTAAGCTGACAAAGCCTAGCCTTAAGTACAGCTATATTTTTAATCATATACATTGTTGATTACAGAACCCTCTTTTATACACACACACATACACACACAAGAACTATTTTTGGCTGTTTTCATGCAAGACACATATCCTGCCATCATACATGAATGGATCTTCTCCTATTTATGACACAATATTTTTCTCACAATGAAAATGAGAAATAAAAAGAGGACATTTAAGGGGAATCAGAGGCCAAAATTCATGAATGTCTGTGTCCCTGTGTTTCTGTTTAAGTCATTCAAGCTGATGATAAAAGTTACTGAAAATCTTAGTCTTTTTAGGTTTAGCTTGTTTTAGGCAGACTATCAAACATTGGGTGAGTTCTATTTAAATTAAGAATCATGAAGTCACATTTCAGACACAACCAAGCTGGATGAATACTTGACAGCAGAAACACACACATGTAAATTAGATTTGTGATCTCATGCATCATCGAAACAGAATTGCATCAGATTATCATAGATTCCCTTTCTAACACCTCTGTAAGAATATCTTGCTTGATGCCATCCAATATTCACCAAATTTATTTCTAAATTTAAAACTTAGCATTTTGGAAACTTCTATCATAATAAATCTTAGGGTTCTTTTTGTAATTCAATACTCCATTTAAGGAAGATTATGAAACATTCTCTACTTGTTCAGAATACAGATATTTTAATATGAGAACATAAATGCCCTATTAATTTATTGATCAGAGCACATTCTTTAGGATAGACTGACTATTGACATTTTTTTTTCACTGATAAGTAGTCTTGTGATGTTGTGTATGGGTCATAGTCTTATGTAGTCCAATTATTTTCATGTATAATGTAGGAAAAATAACAAAGGGCATAGAAGAATTAAAGAACATCAATATTTCTTATGTCAAAGTTTGTATCCTAAAGTAAAAATACAGTTTTCTATACCTCTACACATGATTATTAAAAGTTCCATAATGAGAAAAACACATTACCTAAGCATTACACTTGAAATAATTCTTTGTTATAATTTAAGAGAAAAATAAATGAACTTGAGTGAATATAATGAAGTAAGTATTCACCAAAGAATGTTTGAATAAAAAAACTATATGTGGAAAAATTTGCATGGAGAAAGCAATGTATGGGGCAAAAGAAAATATTTTGACTTGATAAATAAATTCAAAATCCTATTGATGAACAGTGAAGATTACAAATATGCTCAGTTAGAAACAGGTAAGGTCAAATCTTAAATGGACATTAATATCAACAATATTTTAACGAATACTATGAATATTTCAGTCGGGTAATAAAGGTTTGTTCAGCCACTGGTAAGTATTTATCAATACAATGTAAGTTTAACTTGTGTATATATCCATAGAATAAAAATTATTAAGGACAGATGACTATCACAAAATCAGTGAGTCCTAATGTAATTGTTATATAGTTAATAGCACAATTATAGTAATAATATTCTTTAGTTGTAATAAATGCACCATATTAATGCAAGGTGTTAATAATATCAAGGAGTCATATTGGAAATTTCTATTTTCAATATGATTTTTCTGAAAACTTACTTCTGTAATTTAAAAAAAAGTAAATAGAAACCCCCAAAACAAGGTAACTCTACTTTCATATCAACACCAAATAAAAGGAAATAAAATAAAAATAGACTTCTATGTATTAAAAGCTTAAAGCATCAACCTGATCAATAAGAGTAAACAAAGCAATAAATAGGTAACTGATCTCTGGATAGGAAAGACATGTTATGAAAATATGCAGTGGTAAAAGCATAGCATAAAATTGATGGATTCAACTATATAAGCACAGGGATCAAACTGGAAACATGTTTGCAACACTTGACAGAAAACTTTTACTATAGAAATAACATTCGCAAATAAAGAAAATAAAGAAGAGACAAAAGTAATGAAAAGGCAATTTGCATGAAAAAATTTAGATATCTGAACTACCCTCTATTTTATGAGTTCTCAAAGAAATTAAATTTAAAGTGTGAAATATTTTTTACTGGCAAATTAACTAAGATATACAAGTGCTCTATTATCCAGTGCTGACAAGTGTGTTTGACTAATAAATATTCTTAAAATAAACATGAATTTAAATTAATGAAACTTCCAAATTGATTGTTTTTTGTTCCAGTACTCTTTACTCTTAGGAAGCTAGTTAAATAAGAAATATTGGAAAAATGTATGTGTACATGTTGTATTTCACAATATTTTTCCATAATATTGAAAATGTAAAGGTAATCATAATGTCTATACAGAAGTGAACATTTAAATGAATATGTTGTGTAGTTATGAAATATAAGGTGAACAAGAAAGATATTTTTAAGAAATATTGAAGCTGAAAAGTGATTTCAGTATGATAGTGAGTGGAAAAAATACAAATATAAAATGATATAAACTAAATTGCATAAAATGACATGTGTAATAGAAATGATTGTCAAAAAGACAATAAAGACTAAGTGCTTATTTGAATTATGGAATATGGACAACTTTCATGTTCTTTTTTTTAAATCAATTTTATGATCCTAATTTTTTATGAAGAGAATAATTGCCTTTATTATAAGTAAAATAATATAATTAAAGCTTTACGTATTCCTTATACCTGGCCCCATAATATCTCAATGAATGCTTTCATGCATATATTATGTATGTTGGTCATTGTTCATAAAGATCTGTGATAATAGAACACACATTTAGATCTTACTTACCTGTAAACTGAAGACCCTAGTGTCACCTTGAGAGAAAAATACCAATAAGGTAATCACTGGTCATATATAACTCTCTGAATACATTTAGACATGTAATAGGATCAGTCTATGACAATGCATCTTATCTATAGAGAACACTTTGCATGGAGTTTGCAAACACTGACCCATCAGTAACTGCTGCTTTGCAATTGTTCTGTTTTTCCCTTAAGTATAGTAATTCTTTCCCTCAATTACTGATTCAGAAATGATTGTTTAGAGAAGCTGCCCAGTAAATCAGAGTTCTTGGGTAGAATTTATTTTTGCCATATAAGCTCACACATCTTGTGAATGTGGTCCACAAGCATCCCAGCTCAGATAATAAATTTCTTCAATCAGAAAATTTCCAAAGCTTTAAGCTTCAGTGGGAATTGTTGGGGAAATTTTAAAAGTTTTGGGAGACATCTCTCCAGAGGCCTCTTTTGTGCACATTTGTTCTTTAGTGACTATATGAAGTATGCTATAGAGCCACTTGAGTTTAGTTGGAATCAAATTTTAAACACTGAAAATAGATAAATATGTTGGATCACAAAAATTATGGATTGCCAGCATCATGGTCTCAGAAGCAAATGCAGTTTTCCTGGAGTAGTTGGTTCCTAATTTTAGCTCTTTTAAGACTTCTACCGAGAAAGACTGTGCTCAGCCTAGATTTAGTGACTATGGGCCATGAATGGCTTGGAAACAGAGAAAAACAGTATGTGTTACTTGTGGCTAGTTATGCTTATGTTTTGTTCCAGACTCAGGAATCCCCAGAGTCTGTCCTAACCAACATTTTAAAGTGTGATTTCAGGGAATATTTAAATGGATATTACGTAAGGGTATTCTGAACTTTCAGTTCCCAGGGGATTAGAATTAGCAGCTTCAGTCAAGTTGGCAGCCAAAACAGTTCACCTGTTCTCTCTTATGGCTGTAGCATCTATGACCATGGTTGGAGAGCAGGCAGGAGGGAGATCCAGTTAAGCTAAGTTAACAGACTCTTTGTGGAAATAGTTTGAATGTGATCCCCAGTATGGGATATAAGGTATAAAATGTTCTACTGTTGAGATTATGGGTGCATGAACTAATTAGAGGCTATAAAACAACACTACTGATACATATCTCAAAGAATTAAAGATAAATTTAGCATGTGAAAAAATCCAGATCAATACAAAATTTCTATTTTACTGTTGATGCCTTGAGGATGGATATAAGCAGTCTTGAAATATTTTTGTCTAATATTAAAAGCTGAAATTATTCACAAGAGTAAGAGCTCTGGAATACTGGTCTAACCTCCTAAGGCTGTCTCTTCTACATATTAACTATGCAAATTTAGCAAGATAATCCGAATCTTTTTGTCTCAGTTCCCATATCTGTACAAAAAGGATAATAAGGTACTAATTTCATAGGACTGTTTTGAGTTTATATGAGATAATGCATGAATTGTGCTTAGAATGCTGCTTGAGATCGAGTAAAGATTCATTGTTTGCTGTTGTCACTTTCTCTTCAGAAAATAAGAGCTCATGAAGCTACTGATCAGGTTTACAGCAATTATTGTTTCATTTCATTCATATATAGCTTGCTTTATTTTTCTCTACATTTCATAAGATTCTGGAAGAATGCTGAAATTAGGAGAAAAGAAAGGCAAGTTTTGTCACCTTCAATACTTATTCAAGATTGATAATAATCAAAGATTTTCAATAAGATATTAGATCTTATCACTAAAATAACTGACGGTGATGTTGAGAATTCCTGAAAAGGTTGAGGGAGTTAAAACAATTGTAAATGCCGTGTGAATTAACAAATATTAGCCATTTTCTAAGCATAGATCACTCATTATGTGAGAATTATATAGTGAGGGATATATTAATGTTTCCATTTTGTATGTAATGAAATTAGTGCCAACTCTGAACATGACTTACACAAGATGTCAGTGCTAATAATAAGTAAATCTTGGTTTTATTTTCAGGCTGATATGATTCTAAGGTTGTGTTCTAAACAATATGTTATTTTACTTCTTCAGAGATTGGTGCTATGATGTGTTTTATCTACTGGATGTGATGGGAGAGAAATCCTGACTCAGACTAGCTTTTGTTTCTACCATTAGTGGCAGGCAGTGCTTATTCCTCAGACAGATCCATGTGGAGAAGCTCAAGAAAGAGTGATAGAGAAAATAGAACATCTTGTAACTTCCTTTCCTACCTCTTGAAAAGTCTGGAGCACTATCAAGACACATTTTTATCTGGGAATTTCTTAGAGCCTACAGGGTAGAAGGAAAGTGTAAGAAGAAGTTCAGATTTAGAAACAGTGACATCCTCTACATGAACAGCATATGGTAATATTCTAGAGAAATTAAACAAGTATCTAAATTTGCCAGTGCTGTTATGACAATGCAAAACAATGGGTTGGCTTAAACAATAAGCATTTATTGGAAGTCCAAAATCAACATCTCAGGAAGGTCATGCTCTCTCTTAGAGTCAATAGCATTAGAGTAATGGCAGCCCTCTGTCACATGGCAATGTCATTGGTCAAATTCTGTGGTGTTCTCTGACTCTGGTATCTCTGATAGTTTCCAAACTTCCTCACATAATAGGGCTTCCAGTTATGGAGATTACATATTGTCCTCATTGAGTTTTGCCATACCTAAATAGTATCTTCAAAGATCCTATTCATAAATGGGTTCACAATTTGACATTTTCAAATACACTATTTACAAATGGGTTTATTTGATTAAGATTTAGATTAAGAACCTATCCTTACGGGGGTACTTGATTCAATCCTCAAAACCACCAAAGACATGAATCTGGAGATGATTCCCAATAGTTCCACTAACTAATTATATGACTCAATGAATCCCATTTAACTTTTCTGAGCCTGTGAATAAATCACAGATAAAATTAGATAACTGGAAGGAATAATAATGGATAATAATTGCAAACATCCAAGAACTATATTTATACATAGAAAATACTTGGAAAATATTTTGTAAATTGAATTGAAAGAAAGGTTTTGAAAGTAAATGTATCAATTAATATTTCATTGGTATTTATCAATATTAATTTCTGACCAATATATGCAAACTTGGTTAGTTCTCCAACTTCTCTCTGCCTCAGTATTTTTCTTCTGCAAAATTAAAGGTTGCAAAATATAGGGTTGCTATAAAGACCTAATTAGTCACTAAAAGGGGGGATTTACTGAGAATGAATATGTTTTGGGATGGAGAAAATTGATCATGTATAAATATCAGTTAGAAAAAACTAGTAGAAGTGAAAAGGAGAAAGAGTAAAAGGGAGAGAGAGAGAGAGAGAAAGAGAGAGAAAAGATATAGGATAGAAAAGGGGTAATCAGTATAAAGTCTTGGGTATGACAGATTGTTAATTGCTCACAGTTTTTCTTTCTATCAGACTCTATTTTATTCTGCTGTCAGGTGATCATGCTTTTCAGGGAAATTGAGTCTATTCCCAACCTAAAGATGTAAAGGTGAATTAAATTTAGATTAGACTAAAACAAGTATGATAATGACAATCTTCTTACAGTAATGACATAAGCATAGGCAAGTGATAAACTTCTAGCCAATATAATAAGAGAGAAAAACTCTGAAGTTCTTCTGGAAGATGTTCTTGTGTTCTTAAAGAGAGAGAAACGGAGAAAATTTAACTTTTCAGAATGATGCCCTCTGAAACGTATGCTGGAATTGTCACTGAGCAGTGAACACTAACCTTTTTAATTGGGAAGATTTTGGACTGACTCATATAAAAATATACACCATTTGAAAGACAATTGGTAGATTCATACTGGATTTTATGTAAAATTACATTTATTAATGAAGGACATAACATTATTTTTAAAATTTATTTTTAAAGAAATTTTAGATTTCAGAAAAGTAGCAAAAAAAATATAGGGGATTCCCATATACCTCAACACCTTCCCCTCTCACATTTTCCCCTATTAATAGCATCTTATATGAGTCTGATACATTTGTTATAATTGATGAACAAATATTGAAGCTTTGTTAATAACCATGGCCTACAGTTTATATTATGGTTTGTATTTTGCACCATACAGTTTTATAGGTTCTGATAAAATGTATAATGGCCTGAATCTGCCATTGCAAAAGCATGCAGAATAATTCCAACACCCTAAAAATGCCATATGTTTCACCTATTCTTCCCTCTCCTTCCCTCTGAACCTAAGATAACCACTATTTTTATGTCAGTGTTGCAAGTTCTTCTGTTACTACAATAATAAAAAGTTTCCTTTGTCCATGGTTGCATTTCCCCCTTGTATCTGTTCGTTCCTCAATGTTGAGGACTTGGAGATGGTGATGCCTGCCCTGCTTCACACTGAGAGGGGGTTTAGATCTCATGGGGCAGATGGAAGGAACTGCTTGCAATTTTAGATACTCTTTACTTTTGAGGATGGATGTTGTCCATCATCATCATTTAGTTAGTTGTCCTGGAAGAGTCTGTTGAACTGAAGAGAAAGTATTGGCTGAAACTCTGCTGAGAATCAGGGATCAACTAACATATAGAGACCAAAGATATAAGTCTCTGGGACATATTTAATGAGTATAGTGGTAATTATAGGTTCAAATAAAAGAAGTAGAGGAATCACGTGTAGGGAAATTATAAATGAGCCTAACTCTGTAACAGTGGGGAAATAGGTTATCATATATTTCAAGCTAAGGCCCACTGACAGGATGCTGATTTCATTGGGTTACTGCCTTGCCTATACCTAGAATGTGCAGATGTCTCTAGAGCTCTTGGTAGCACCACTGTTTAAGGCTTTTTTTTTTTTACTGAGGCAATAGTGAGATCTGCCTAAGACTCGCTTAAGTGTAACATCTGGAATGACATCCCAACTCACTTTGAAATTTCATAACCACAAAAAAATATTTTGTATTTAATGTTTTCCTCTTTTGGTCAAGGTATTTTTCCAAATGCATCACTGGTTTGGTCTTGCTATCAATCCCTCAGTGCCAGAGAGGCTTATTCCAAGGAGCCATGTCCCATGCTGGGCAGAGGTTACTGAGTTTATTTGCTGAGTTGATTTTAGACAGAGGTCATATTTGAGTAACAAAGAGGTTTTCAGGCAGCAACTCTTAGGCAATAGATTTTATTAGGCCAAGTTTCAATTTCACAAGAACAAAGTTCATAAATACAAGTATTAATGTCAAGTGCTTAGTGTATTGGCTTGTTTTCTTTTATTAGGAACTGCCTATGAACTCTAGAGATTCTTGCCACTCTATTAGAGAATGTAGCTTTACTCCCCAGAATGAGAATTTAATATTTCATAGGTTTTTGTGTGGGTCTCCACCCACTAAGATAACACTCTATAACCACATGTACACATCCCTGTTCTTAGAGGCATGCTTCAGGTGTACCCTTCAACCTCATACATCCCACCACTGACACCCTGAACCAGTGGCCCTCCCCTGCCATAGTTGCAAAAAAAATACTTTCATAATTGTATTCTCAACCACAGTCATCAACCTCCTGAGGGTTCCCTTTTCCTTCCTCCAGCCCTCCCCAAATTTTATGGATGAACCAACCCACAATCCCCAATCCTGCTCACACTCAAGCTCTGTAATCATAGACCCCATCACATTGTTGCACCATCACCCCCACCCACTGCCAAATGTCCCTCATCCATCTATCAGAGATTCTACCCAGTTTGAGCATAAGCTCACCACTCTCTACCTGCCTTGTATCTCCTGGTAAACTGTCTTCCAGACTCTACCTCTGCAAGTCTGCTCAATATCCTTAGTTCATAGCAGTGAGGTCATGCAATATTTTTCCATTAGTGATAGACTTACTTCACTCAACTTTGAGATTCATCCATGTTGTCACATGTGTCAAAACTTCATTCCTTCTTACTCCATCCTATATAAATTCTATATTATGCTTATCCATTCATTCATTGATGGGCACTTGGGTTGCTTCCAACTTTGGGCAATTGTGACTAATGCTGCAATGAACATTGGTGTGCATATATATGATTATGTCCCTGCATTCAATTCTTCTTGGTATATACCCAGAAATGGGATTGCTGGATCATACGGCAATTCTATACTTAACTTCCTGAGGAATGGACAAACCATCCTCCATGCTGGCTGCATTATTCTACATTCCCACCAGCAGTGAGTGAGTGTTCCTATTCTTCCACATCCTGCTCAGCACTTGTGGTTTCATGTTTTGTGTTTGTTTGGTTTTTTTAACAGCAGCCAGTCTAATAGGTGTAAGATGATATCTTATTGTTTTGATTTGCATTTCCCTAATAGCTAGTGATGTTGAGCATCATTTCATGGGCTGTTTGGCTATTGGTGTTTCCTCTTTGGAAAGGTGTCTAATCAAATATCTTGCTCTTTTTTTAAAGGTGATACCTGTGATTGAATCTGAAACCTCATACATGGGAAACAGGCACTCAAACCACTGAGCTACAAATGCTCCCCTTGCCCAGATTTTTAAATAAGTTGTTTGTCTTCTTATTTTTAAAATGTAGGATTTCTTAATATATGCTGGCTATTAGGCCCTTATCATATAGGTGGTTCCCACATATTTTCTCCCAGTGAATAGGCTGCTTTTTCATTTCTTGACAAAATCCTTTGAATCAAAAATTTTTGAATTGTGATGAGACATCATTTATCTGTCTTTTCTTTCATTGCTCATGCTTTTGGTGTAAAGTTAATGAAACCCTTTCTTACTATCAGATCTTGTAAATGCTTCCCTACATTATCTTCTAAGAACTTTATGGTCTTGGCTCTTATATTTAGGTCTTTGATCTATCTTGAGTTAATTTTTGTATAGGAAGTTAGATGGTGATCATCTTTCATTATTGGTATATGAATATCCAGTTCTCCAGGACCTATTTGTTGAAGAGATTATTCTGTCCCAGTTGAGTGGGCTTGGTGGTATAGTCTCAAATATCAGTTAGCCAATCATGTGCAGGTCTGTATCAGAACTTTCAATTCAGTTTCCTTGGTCAATATGTCTATCTTTGTGTCAATACCATGCAGGTTTTCTTTTCAATTTTTAATTTTTATTTTTAAAAAAGCTTTATATTACATAAAAGTTACATTAAAAATATAGGGGATTCCTATTTGCACTACCTCCTCCCCTTTCCACACTTTCCCACATTAACAACATCCTTCATTAGTGTGGTATATTTGTTACAATCAATGAACACATATGGAAGCATTGCTATTAACCATGGACTATAATTTATATTATAATTTACACTCTTTTTGTATATAATGGCCTGTATCCATCATTGCAATGTCATGTGGACAAATCCAATGTCCCAGAAATGCCCCCACATTACAACTATTCTTCCCTCTCCCTCCCCTCAGAAACTCTGGTGTCCACTGCCGTTATATGAATGATAACAGTTCTTCCATTGCTAGAATAATAATAAGTCTATTATAGGATAAAAATAAGTCTACTTTACTCGATGTTTATTCAACATTCTTGAGGCTTTTGGGATGGTGATGCCTACTCTGTTTCTAATTGAGAGGGAACTTAGGTCCCATATGGGAGATGGATGGAATTATCTTGCTTGCAGTTTCAGACACACTCAGTTCCTTGGGATGGGTGTTGTCCATCGTCATCTCCTTGTTGTCCTGGTTGAGTCCAATGAACTGGAGAGTAGGTGTTGCAACTCTGAGATTCAGGGCTCACTGACACATGAATGGACCAAAGATTTAAGTTTTTGGGACATATATTTAACAAGCATAGTGCTAATTATAGTTTCAAGTAAAAGGGGCAGAAGAGCCATATTTATGGAAATTAAATGATTGTGTATTAGTCAGCCAAAGGGGTGCTGATGCAAAGTACCAGAAGTCTGTTTGCTTTTATAAAAGGTATTAATTTGGGGTAAAAGCTTTCAGTTACAAGGCTTTAAAGAGTCTTACTTGAGGGTTCTTTATCAGCAAAGATGGTTATCAATCTCTGTGAGAGTTCAGCCTTCCTTCTTTCTCTTAAATCTCCATGGTTCCAGTTTCTTCCAATCTCAGCTTTGGCTGGCATACGGTTCATTTCTGTCCAGGATCACCTGTTCTGTTCTCATCACAAAGTCAGCTGTAAACTATCAGGTGAATGGCTTTTCTCTCTTCCCTGGGCTGCAGGATCAAAACTGACAAAGTTCTTTCCGCTGGTATCTATGTAGCTCTCTTCCTCTGTGTATCCTCTTTGTACCTTCTTGAGTGATTGCTCATTTATATAGTCCACCAAGGGGCCAGGGACTCAACCCTGAGTCACCTTAATGACATGGTAGAGTCAAAGCCCTAATCTTAATTTAATCGAGTAAACATAAAACCTTTGAATTTAATACAATCAAAGCGTATCACACCCAGAGGAACAGATCAGTTTGCAAACATAATCCTTAAGTTTTTGAGGATTCATAAATAATCTCAAACTGCCACAAAGTCTAAAGCTGTTACACTAGGAAGCATAAATCTCAGAGAAGGCCCACTGACAGGGTGCCAAATTCCTGAGCTTGTCTGTCCTGCTTATATTGTCTGGATATCTCTAGAGCCATCAGGAGCCCCACTGTTTGAGGTACTGTTTACTGAGTAGTCAATGAGATCCTTGAATAAGCATACTTGCATAAGCGTAACCTCTGGAGTGACTTCCCAACTCAGGTTGAAATCTCTTAGTCATAAAAGCTCAATTATATTTTATTTTCTCCCTTTTTGTCATGATCTTTTTCTGAATGAATTGCTATTTGGCACCTGGTAATAATCCCTTTGTGCCAGGGAGGCTCATACCTGGGAGCCATGTCCCATACCAGGGACAAGGTAGGGCATTAATATGCTGAGTTTGGCTTAGAGTCTGGCTACATGTGGGCAACAAGGAGACTTTCAGGAGGTAACTCTTAGGAAATATATAATACTAGGGTGTTTCAGTTTAACAAGAAAAGGTTCATAACTACAATCATCAATACCAAGGGCCTGGCATAATGGTCTGTCTTCCTTCACTAGGCCCTTCCCTTGTATTTAAGGTATTCTTGCTGTTCTATTAGAGAATGTAGCAGGACTCCTCAGGATGGGAATTCAATATTCTTTCCATTACTGTGTGTGTCTCCACTCACCAAGACAATGCAACAAGAACACCTGAACATATTCGTATGCCTTAGAGCCAAGCCCCAGGTACACCCCTCCTCACAAATCCCCCATCACCAACACCTTATACCAGTGACCCTCCCATGCCACAGTTGTGACCTTTCTGTGATGCAATACCTCTTCAAAAGTGAAGCTAAAAAATAACCAAATAAAGGGAAATGAAATAATTATAATTTTAAAAATAACAAAATACAAAAAAATTAAAAAATTGAAATAACATAAAAAATGTTTTGACATTCTGTCTTTCATCACTGTAAGATCATTGTGTTCTATGTACAGTGACAATTTCTTTCATATATTTTCCCAGTGACAAATCCTTAGCTAGACTAACAAAGAAAAAAATATAAAGGATGTAAATACATAAAATAAGAAATGAGGAAAGAGATATCACCACTGATACCACAAAATAAAGAGTATCATAAAAGGATACTTTGAAAAATTATATGCCAACAAGATGGATAACTTAGATGAATTGGACAAATTTCTAAAAACACACAAGCAACCTACACTGATGGAAGAAGATATTCATAAACTCAACCCACCAATCACAAGTAACAAGATCGACTTAATCATCAAAAACCTCTCAACTAAGAAAAGTGAAGGACCAGAGGCCTTCCAGGTGAATTCTAGCAATCATTCCAGAAAGGACTATCACCAATCCTGCTTAAACTCTTCCAAAAAATAAAATTAGGGAAATATTGCCTAACTCATTTTATAATGCCAAAATCACCCTAATATCAAAGCCACATAAAGATACCACAAGAAAGGAAAATTACAGACCAATCTCTCTAATGAAACTGGATGTTAAAATCCTCATCAAAATACTTGCTAATCATAATCAACAACACATCAAATGAATTATAACCATGACCAACTGGGTTTCATCCCTGATATGTAAGGAGGGTACAACATAAGAAAATCAATCAATGCAATACAACATACTAACAGATCAAAAGAATAAGACCACATGATCATCTCTATTGATGCAGAAAAAGCATTAGGCAAAATAGAGCACCCTTTCTTTGTAAAAAAAGCCTTCAAAGATAGAAGGAAACATCCTCAACATGATAAAGAGTATATATGAAAAACCACAGTTAATGTCATATTCAACGGTGAAATGTTAAAAAGACTTTCCCTCTAAGATCTGGAACAAGACAAGGATGTCCCCTGACGCTGCTCTTATTTAACATTATGTTAGAAGTACTTGCTCAAGCACTTAAGGAAGAAAAAGATATAAAAGGCCTCCAAATTGGAAAGGAACAAGTAAAAATTTCACAATTTGCAGATGCCATAATCCTATACATAGAAAGCACTGAGAAATCTACAAAAAACTTTACATAGCTGATAAATGAGTTCAGTAAAGGCAGAAGATAAGATCAACACACAAAAATCAATATCATTTCTTTACACCAATAATAAGCAATATGAGTAAGAAATCAAGTAAAAAATTCCATTTACAACAGCAACTAAAAGAATCAAATACCTAGGAATAAACTTAAATAAAGATGTAAAGGACTTGTACACAGAAAAATACACAACATTGTTAAAGGAAATCAGAGAAAACTTAAATAAATGGAAGAATATTCTAAGTTCATTGATTAGAAGACTAAACATCATTAAGATGTCTGTCCTACCAAAATTGATCTACAGGCTTAATGCAATCCCAATTAAAATTACAACACATATTTACTGAACTGGAAAGCTAATTATGAAATTTATTTGGAAGTTCAAGGGGCCCCAAATAGCCAAAAACTTATTGTAAAAGAAAAACAAAATTGGAGTAATCATACTACCTGACTTTAAAACATACTACAAATCTCCAGTGGTCTAAACTGCATGGTATTGGCACAAGTATAGACATATTGACCAATGGAACAGAATTGAGAGTTTGACAAGGCCAACAAGCCTACTCAACTGGGAGAGAAGGACTTCTTCAAAAAATGGTGCTTGTAGAACTGGATATCCATATTCAAAAGAATAACAGAGGATCACCATCTCATGTCTTATACAAAAATTAACTCCATATACAACAAAGATCTAAATATAAGAGCCAAGACCATAAAGCTCCTAGAAGATAATGTAGGGAAGCATCTACAAGATCTTGTAGTAGGAAATATTTTCATAAAATTTACACCCAGAGCATGAGCAATGAAAGAAAAATATTTAAATGGGATCTCCTCAAAATTAAAAAAACAAATAAACAAACAACAACAAAAAAAACATTTGTGCTTCAAAGGATTTTTTCAAGAAAATGAAAAGGCAGCCTACTCAATGGAAGAAAATATTTGGTAACTATATGTCTGATAAGAGCCTAACTTCCAACATATACAAAGAAATACTACATCTCAAAAATAAAAAGACTAACAACCCATTATAATAAGGGAAGAGTTTTGAATAGAAGCTTCTCCAAAGAAGAAATATGAATGGCTAAAAAGTACATGAAAAGATGCTTAACATCACCAGCTATTAAGATTAGGGAAATACACATCAAAACTACAATGAGATATGACTGGCAGCTATTGAATAAAGAAGAAGACTTCAAGTGTTGGAGAAGATATGTAAAAAAAGAACATGTATCTACTGCTGGTTGGAATGTAGAATGGAACAGCCATTATGTAGGACACTTTGGTAGTTCCTCAGGAAGCTAACTATATAACTGCTATATGATGCAGCAATCCCACTTCTCAGCATATACACAGAAGAAATGAAAGCAAGAACACAAACAGATATGTGCACACCAATGTTCATAGCATTAATTGATATTTCCAAAATTTGGAAGCAGCACAAATGTTCATCAACAGATGAATGGATAAGCAAACTGTGGTACAGACATACAATGGAATATTACTCAATTGTAAGAAGGAATGCAATATTAACACACGTGGTTACATGGATGAATCTTGAAGACCTTATTTTAAGTGAAGTAAGCCAGGCACTGAAGGACAAATATTACATGACTTCACTGATATGACTTAAGCAAATTGAGCAGACTCACAGAGCTAGAGCCTGCAAGATGGGTTTACAAAAGACAGAAAGGGAGTAGAGGCTGGTGAACCGATGCCCATACGGACAAAATCTATGATAAGGTGAAAAAGTGTGGTTGGGCAGTGGACCTGAGATTCATGCAGTGATACGATTGGGGAAGGGTAGTAATGGTCTGTGAGGGGAAATAGGGTGAGGGAAGAGGGTTGGACTATCCATGGAACTGGGAGGAGGGTTAGAGGTGAACTTGGAGATTTGCAGGTCTGTGGTGACTACTACAATGTTAGTACTATTCTTTTTGCAACTATGGCAGAGGAGGGTTACTGGTGTTAGGTGTTGGGTGTGGGGGGATATACGGGATATGGCGCATCTGGGGAATACTTCTATGTAATATGTAACTGTTCGTCTTGTCATAGTGTGTTACCTCAGTGGGTGCAGACCCACACAATAAGCAAGAAAATATTAACTCCCATCCTGCAGAATCCTGCTGTGTTCACAATTAGGGGGAAAAGAATCCCTCAAGAACATAGGCAGTGTCCAATAAAAGAAAACAGATCAATATGACAAGCCTTCAATATCATAATTCTTCAAAAATTGAAACTTAGTGGTTACCATAAGTTTTGAAGTGAAGGGGAAAGACGAATAGAATAGATGGAATATAGGGCATTTAGGACATTAAAATTGTTCTGCATGATCTTGCAATAACAGATATAGGCCAGTTTAAATTTTGTCAAAACCTATAAAAGTGTACAGTCCAAAATGTAAACCAAAAGGTAAACCATTAACTATGGTTAATAGCAATGATTTAAAATTTGTACACCAATTGTAGCAAATGTACCATCTGCATGTAAAAAAATATTAATAAGGGAGAGTGGAAAAGAGGGAGAGTGTGGAGTATATTGGAATCCTCTATATTTTCTACGTGGCTTTTCTGTAACCTAAAGCTTCTTTGAAGATAAAATGAAAAAATACCATGCAGTTTTTACTACTGTAGCTTTGTAGTATGCTTTAAAGTCAGATTGCGTGATTCCTCCAATTTTGTTTTTCCTTCTCAATATGTTTTTGGCTATTTGAGTCTTCTCACCTTTGCAAATAAATTTGATAATTGGCTTTTCCAGTTCAGTAAAACTATACTGCAGGACCATTTATTGGGATGGTGTTGAATCTGTAAAGTAGTTTGGGTAGGGTGGACAATCTTAATGATACATAGTCTTCCAATCCATGAACGTGGAATATTCTTCCATTTATTTATGTCTTCCTTGATTTCCTTTGGCAATGTTTTGTAGTTTTCTATGTACAAGTCCTTTACATCCTTAGTTAAGTTTATTCCTAGATATTTGATTCCTTTAGTTGCTATGGTAAATGGATATTTTTTTCTTGATTTCCTCCTCATATTGTTCAGTATTAGTGTACAGAAAAGCTATGGATTTTTGCATGTTGATCTTAAATCATGCCACTTTTCTGAACTTGTTTATCAGCTCTAGAAGTTTTGTTGTAGACTTTTCATAACTTTCTATGTACAGAATCATGTCATCTGCAAAAAGTGAAAGTTTTACTTCTTACTTTCCAATTTGGATGATTTTTTCTAATACAATGTTAAATAAGAATGGTGACAGTGGGTGTCCTTGTCTTGTTCCAGATCTTACGGGGAGTTTAGTCTTTCTCAATTAAATATGATGTTAGTTTTGAGTTTTCATATAGTCCCTTTATTATGATGAGGAAGTTTCCTTCTAATCCTATCTTTGGAAGTGTTTTTTATCAAAAAGTTGTGCAGTATTTTGTCAAATGCCTTTTCTGCATCCTTAGAGATAATCATGTGAATGCTTACCTTCAATCTGTTAATATGGTATTGCTTTCTATTGGTACATTAAAACTTTAGATATTGGATATTCTGATTAGTTACATGAATTGTATTTAAATTATAAACCTTAATTGAAATTTTTAAGTATAATTGAGTTTTATCATCTTTACACATTTAAAATGATCTGTATTGCTTTAAATGTTAATTGTATAATAATGCTTCTAAACTTTTTTGTTTATTGAATTTTTCCATACTAATTTCTATGAGTTCATGAAGTGCCAAGGTAACATCCCTTTTATGCTTCTATATATGATTGCTATTTTAATGTCTTGTGATTATTTGAACATTTTTATTACATACAGATTTTTCCATAGTTGAAATGCTTTTTATTTACATAGCCAGATCACTCAGTACTTTTTATGCCTTGCTTAGGAAGCCTTTTGTGGCTCATACCAAATATTCTTCCACAATTTTTAGCATTTAATTTTTAAGCAATTTTTGCTTTTATATTTCATTTTCAAAATTTTTGATCCAGGTGGAAATTTATTTAAAGATAAGTTAAGTAGGGAATTAATTTTATGTTTTTCTTGATAATTATTTTTAAAAAATAATTGTTTATTATTATCAACAACTTATTTACCATTTCTGAAACCCAATGTTAATGTAATCTAAATACTCAAGTGTTCTTGGAACAATTTCAGCATTCTAATTTATTTCATTGATCTCTTTACTCATGTGCTTTTAAAAATATAATATAGCTGTATTTTGTTCTATAATGCTGCTCATTATCTGGTAAGCCTAATATTCCCTCATTGCTATTCTTTCTTAGAATTATGCCAACGGTTGTATATTTGTTTCTCATTAAATTTACATTATCTTAGTCTAGGCAAAAAACAAAGTTCAATTGGTGCTTTTAATGAAGATCTTTTAGGATAGATTAATTTAGGAAGAGTTTATATTTTTAGAGAATTGAAAATGCCTATTCATGAACTTGATAATTGCTGAAGTCCTTCTTTATATTCTTTTTTTTTTTTAAATGGCAATGCCTTTGTTTTGTTTTTCTTTTTTTTTAGCATTGCCTTTATTTTTTCATTCCCCTCACCTTTGCTGCTTACACTCACTGTCTGCTCTCTGTGTCCATTCACTGTGTGTTCTGTGTCTGCTTGTCTCCCTCTGTTGTGTCATCTTGCTGTGCCCTCTGCGGGCCTGGGCTGTCAGCTCTCAGTGATTGCGGTCCAGCTTGCCTTCACCAGGAAGCCCTGGGAATTGAATCTGGGGCCTCTCATATGGAAGGCGGAAGCCCAATCAATTGAGCCACATCCACATCCTCTTCTTTACATTCTTAGTAGTGCATTATGTTTTCTTCATATAGATTTAGTACTTTTCTTGGTAAATTTAGTGGTTCTGATTTAATTATTGCTTTTGCTATTGTAAATTGGATCTGGCCTTCTATTTTATATTTTTGTAAGGTCTATTGTGGGAAGGTAGGGAATCTGTGAGTTTAAAATTTTTTGAATAAGGTATCATTTACAGCGTAAAAATTATTGTCTTTAAGTTTACACTTGGTAATTTAATTGTACAATAGAACAGCCACTGTGGAGGAATGTTTGGCAGATCCTAAAGAGTTAAAAATAGATTTGTCACATGACCTGGCAATACCACTACTGGGTATATCCACAAAATAACTGAGAGCAGTGACACGTACAAACATATGCACACTGATATTCATAATGGCATCATTCATGCTTGCTAAAAGATGGAAACAACCCAGGGGTCTATCAACCAATGAATGGATAAAAAAACTGTGGTATATACACATAATGGAATATTATGCAACTGTAAGAAGAAATGAAGTCATAAAACATATGGCAACAAGGATGAACCTGGAGATATTATATTGAATGATGCAAGCCAGACACAAAAAGACAAATATGGAATGATTTCTCTATTATGAAAAAAATACATTGAATAATCTCATGGAGTTAATAACTTGAATATGGGTCATCAGAAAATAGAATGTAGTTAGAGAATGGAAAGCTGAGGGTTAACCAGCAAAGAACTGGTGAAAAGATGGGTGTTAATCTTTGGAAATGAATAGGTGAAAGCATATCATAGTGCTGTTAACTAGCAGTATTATTATATGGATGTGATAGTGGTTGAAAGAGAAAGTCTACATTTCATCCATCTGCCCCATGGGATCTAAGCACCCTCTCAATCAGAAACAAAGTGGGCATCACATTCCAAACTTCTCCACAATGAAGAATGATCAAATATTAGGAGGGGGGCATGAAACTATGGACTAAAGTGCACATTATTATTCTAGCAATGGAAGAACTTGTAACATTGATATAAAGGCAGTGGCAATCAGAGTTTCTGAGGGGAGGGAGAGGGAAGAATTGGTGTAACATGGGTAATTTTTAGGACATTGGAATTGTCTTGACTGACATTGCAATGATGGACACAAGTCATTATATATTCTGTAAAACCTGTAAAATTATGCGGTACAAAGTGTAAACTATAATGTAAACTATAGACCATGGTTAGCAGCAATACTTCAATATGTGTTTATCAATTGTAACAAATGTACCACACTAATGAAAGATGTTGTTAATGGGGGAAAGTGGGGGGGGGGGTGGGTATACGGGAACTCCCCTATATTTTCGATGTAACATTTATGTAATCTAAGGCTTCTTTCAAAATAACATTGGGAAAAAAAAGGGGGGGGGAGTTTAAGATCATAATATTTCATATATAAGACTGTTTTACTTTGAAACTGAACAAATGTATGTTAATGTTGCAAGATGTTAATATCAGAAAAAGACACCATTCTACTGAGTGAAAAAACCCAGACACAAAGCACTACATAGTGTATGTTTCGACTTACTTAATATATAAATATAAATCAATTTACAAAGATGAAATTATAGTAGTGGTTATGTAGGACTGGGAAAGGCTAGGGGGATGAAGAGTTGACTACTAAGGGATGTGAAGTTTATCTTTTTGGAGGAATGAAATTGTTCTAATTTTTTGTGTGTGTCATGAATGTACAACATTGTGATTATGCTAAAAGCCATTGATTATATACTTTGTATAGATTGCATGGTATGTGAATATATCGCAATAAAACTGATTTAAAATAAATAAATACATATGCAAGAATAGCCGGAAATAGCAGCTGTGTACAACAGAGGAAGCAGAGAGATATTGAGATGTTATGAATTTTTTGTTTGGTTGGGTTTTTATTATTATTATTATAATTATTATTGAAATAATGAATAGGCACTAATAATGATTGAAGTGATGAATGCACAACTATGTGACTATACCAAATACCATTGATTGTACACTTTAATGGATTGTATGCTTTGCCAATAAGTATAAATATTATTGATCTGTTTGAAAAAAAATTTTTTTTAAATAACATTTACAGTGTAAAAAATTTACATCTCTAATTTTATATTTTTTGTGAATTTTGCAAATATATATTTGTTTTGACCTCAAAAACATCCTTATTCAGATTGATTCATCCCCTGAAAATATTCCCATGACCTTTGAGGTCAACTCCTTCCCTTATTTCCAGGCTCTTGCTAACCCTTATTGGTATCTGTCCCTATCATTTTACCTTCTACAAAATGGCGTTTAAATTGAATTTATTACTCCTTTAAGCCTGGTTCTTTTCATTTTATATAATACATTTGAAATTTGTTCATGTTGTTGTATCAGTAGTTCATTCTTTTTACTGTTGAATAGTAGTTCAATTTATTATTTATTACAGTTTGCTTACACACTATATTTTTCAGAGATATTTAGCTTGTTTCTGATAGAATTTTTGCAAGAGTATCTTCAAAAAAAGATGAATTAATGACATTTTCAGGGAAACAAAAGCTAAAAGAATATATTGACAGAAGACATGAAAAGCAAGAAATAATAAAGCAAATTCTTTAAGTAGAGGGAAAGAAATACTACATGTAATTATGGTTTTATACAATGAAGTGAAGATTACCAAAATATAACTACATACACAAATGTATAAGTTTTCTCCCATATTAACTAAATAATAATATTTTCACAGTTAAAACTAAAATACACCTCCTATATAACCTGGAATACTGTATCAATTTAATGATTAACTGGGAAGAATTAGGAGATAGCATTTCCAGGACTTCACATGCTTTGAATGGGTGATTTAAACAAATGGATATAATACATTTTTAATGGATGTCTGGGAGTCAGTATATCATAATCTATTTGAAGTAATAGAGCAGGCTTGTCTTATTTCTTAAAGAAGAAGACTCTTGCAGTCATAATGTTAGGGAGTATGTTTATATGCAAAAGTCATAGAGAAAATCCCACTCATCCCTGACAGCTAGAGGATAAAGAAGAGAAATATTATTTGGAGTTTGAGAAAACTTTCCCAGAAGTTACCTGTGTTGGTGCAATTCAGTTTGGACTTTGAGATCAGGTTTTTCTTATACCTAAGGATATGATGAGGGGTAGGGATGGCATACTACCCATTTACAGCAAGCTCCACAATTCAGGGATTTCTTTCAGGAAAAGTAAGAGCTTTTAGCATCCAGAGAAACACTTATTCACTTCGGTAGAGCATGACTTCCATCAATCTGACAAATTAGTTGGAGTACTGTTCCTGTAAAAGGATGTCAGTAGAGACAGGTTAGGACAGATCCTTAGTGTGAAATTTTCTAGAATGAATAATTCTCCCCAACTGACCATTGATTCCACAAAGACAAAAAGGGAACTGCATTTTCTTATTCCCTCCTATGTGAACTTCCCATATAGGTCCAAAACCTTCACTAGGTCTACCAGAATGCATAAACAGTTTTCAGATATGTTATTATGGAAGCTAAAACTAATATTACTCAAGAGACGTGTAACAGTTTTATGAAGAACACACGCAGAGAAATTAAAATTAAATAGACAACATTGCATATATTTTCATCATTTGTGCAGGAAGGCACTAAGTTGAAACTTTTATAGGTATAATTATTGATGAGGATGCTTGAGGTTGAGATGGTTCTTAACTTATCTGACAAATACAAGGTACAATTTCCTTCTGAGCTGAAATAAAAATTTGTGTTGTGGATTACAGGAAATTGGTGAAAATGGTAACAACCGCTAAAAAGAATGTATAGAAGAATGATTGGCGAGAACAACCAGAAAACTTGCTCAAAAATCATTGAAGAACAAGTTCACCCTGGAGTTTGTAACTGTTGTAGTTGCTCTTCATTTATTTTACAATTGTCTAACTTTCTTCAGCATTATCTTACAATTAGGAAAAGGGAGAACAGATGCTGTTAAAATTTATGGTTTCAATACTTCTGTTAGTGTAGATTGTTACACAGAAGCACAAAACGGTTTAATTTGACTTGATGTGTAAGGACTGCTATTTATTCATACTTCATTCTGAGAATCTAAAAAATAGCAAAAGTTATACTGATCTGTTCTCTTTTACCTTGAAATTCTTTGTGAAGATAAAGATAGTCAACTCATTAGTGAAGATAAGCAGCATATTAATGTTGGAACAAATGAATCTTGAACTCTCTATGACTTAAAATGTAACATTTTATTTTTGTTTTGGCAAAATCCACTGTGGGTTATTGTACCATGTAGGGCAATTATACGGCATGTATTCCAATTTTCTCTTAGTGTTGCCATCATAATGTGGTTTGCCAGGCTTCCTGCAGTAAGGAAAAGTGATGCTGCATGCTTGCACACTGACTCCTAAATGTTTCAGCCTGAATGTGATGTAAATCATTTTTGCAAACTAGTCACATGTCCCTTCTTAAATACAAAGTGGACAAACATACGTTTGGAGCGTGTGGCTATTTGGTGATTAGTAAATGGATTGAACACACTGAGAAAAATTTTGGAATGAATACTAACTCTAGCAGATCAATACGTGTGAAGCATATATGTATATATATATATATATTATCATGAATATCAGGCATGGCTGTGGAGTAATTTTGATTAATAGAGTTCTTTCAAAGATAGAACGGGCATGATTCAGATGTGCAGGGCATCTACCTTGGTCCTAATCTGGGTTCTTTTCTTTTATTTGGGTTCTTTCTCTTAGAATTGGAGTATACATGGCTGTATCTCAAGAGGTATGCAATTGGTCTACAATTTTCTGTTCAAATTTAAATGTGCAGACTTTCTACCTTAATTGCTAAAATATCATAAGTTCTCTCTTTTGTTCCAGCTACCATTGTTCCTACTATCTGAAACTCAAATTCATCCACTAAAATATATTTTGGAGATAAAGTGCGGTGTGGATGTTTTTGATGGAAAACATTTTCCCCATATATAATCTATATGGGATATCATGTGTAAGTTGGCTCTATGCCTGTACCGAAAGAATATAATAGCCATCCTCAGCTTGAGGAAGGAAAAATAATTTATTCTTGGCATAGCCCAAATTAAAATGTAAATATCCTCTGTGGGTTGTGTAACACAACAGCATCAATTTTAGGAAGAGAGTTACCTTAATAACTTTCTCTCATTTTTCCAAGCACATTCATTTCTGGTTGATGCCGATATCCCACTTTATTAAGGCCCTTCTGAGTTCAGCAGCTGGAATTACATCTATTCGTTTGCAAGAAAATTCTTAGCCATAAACCTATTTATATATTTTAATTGACTGGGTTATTGCTTACATATGCTGTACGAGAAATGTTGTAGATAATTTTTCTATGGAATATGCAATGAAAAGAATTTTCAAAACTGAATATTTTATGTCAATTAGCAATGTCTCATTGATTAATCATTTGTGCATGGATAGGATTTTCTAATTGGAAAGGATTTTAGTTACCTTTTAATTAAATACTGATATACTTTTAAAGGGTAACCACTCAAGATTGCACATGACAAGGGGTAAATATACTTATAACAGCATATACTGATTGCATAACCCAGTAATTTATTAATTACCCATAATTGATATTAATATATGAATTTTTCATTCTTTGGACTATTTAAATGATTTGTTACATGACATCATGATTTTGCTCCAGAATGTCCTCATTGCCTTTTTCACCTCTGCATTTCTAAGTGTGTAGATTAAAGAGTTTAACATGGGTGTTGTCATGTTATAAAATACTGCCACTACTTTATCAATGGGGAAGGTGCTCACGGGCTGAAGGTAAACGAATATACAGGGCACGAAGAATAAGACAACCACAGTAATATGTGAGGCACAGGTGGAGAAATCCTTACTCCATCCTCAGACCTGTAAGATTTCAGGGAGTAAAATATGAGGACATAGGAGGTAATAAGAATACAAAAACCGAACAAACACATGAACGCATTGTTGGTGGCAACAAAAGGTTCAATGATGTGCATGTCAGATCAGGAGAGTTTCAGCAGAGGGTAAACATCACAGGAGAAATGGTCAATGACATTGGGTCCACAGAAGGGCAACCAAGCAATGAAAAGGATTTGAATTACAGCATGAAGAAATTCCCCAACCCAGGATAGGACCACTAAAAAGACACACATGCACTGATTCATTTTATCATGTAGTGCAGAGGCATGCAAATGGCCATTTAGCAGTCATAGGCCATCATGGAGAGCAAGCTAATCTCAGCTCTACCAATGGCTTGATCTACAAAAAGCTGAGTCATGCACCCAGTGAAAGAGATAGTTTTCTTCTCAGCAAGTAAGTCAAATACCATTTTTGGGACTGTGTTAGAACAGAAGGCACCATCTTGAAAAGATAAGTAAGACAGAAAAAAAAATACATAGGGGAGCCCAGAGCTGGGCTGCTGGCAATTGTTACTATGATGAGTAGATTGCCTGCCATGGTGAGAAAGCACATGATTATAAACACAACAAACAGGAGATTCTGCACATCTGGGATCTGCATTAGGCCAAGCAGGGTGAATTCTGTCATATTTTTTACTTGCTCCATGATCCAGTTTTGTATTTGGATAAGTGATATATCTGCAAATGGCACATGGACTGTGATGTTGGCAGATCAATTTTGATCAAGACAATAATATATCTCTCAGGTAATTTGTTTCTTTTAGGATTAATGATAACACAAGCAGACAACCTTTAGAGTTAAAGTACAACTGTATTTTCAATCATATACAGTGTTGAATACATAGCCCCCTTATACACACACACATACACGCAAGCACTGTTTATGGCTGTTTTCACTCAAGATACATTTCATGCAGTCATATATAGCTAGGTACTCTCCTATTTATGCCACAGGACTTTCTCACAAAGAAAAAGAAGAATAAATAAGAGAGCACATAAGGACAAGCAGAGGCTTGAACTCATGAGTGTCTGATTCTCTGTGTTTTTTTCAAGTCATTTAGACTGATGAGGCTAAGCTTATCATCTTAGCCTTTTTAGTTTTATCTTGTTTTAGGCTGACTATCAAACATCAGGTGAGTTCTACATAAAATTAGGGATGATGTAGTCACATTTCAGACATAACTGAAATGGGTGAACTTAAGGCTGCAGAAAAATACACTTGGCAGGTATGTTTGTGAGCTCATGCATCATTGAAACAGAACTGCATAAGAGTATCACAGATTCCTTATCAAACAACTCTCCAAGAATGATGTCTTAAAGAAGATAAAAGAATTAACTTAATGCCATGCAATATTCACCAAATTTATTTGTAATTTTATTACTTATTGTTTGGGGGAACTTTTGTCATCATAAACCTCATGGCATTTTTCAATTCAACATTCAGTTAAGGAAGTTATGAAACATTCTCTGGACCTGTTCAGAAAATAGATGTTTTAATATTAGGACATAAAAACACCATAATTAATTGGTCAGAGCGTGCAATTTAGGATAGATAAAATATATTTGTTTTGTTTTCACTGATAAATAGCTGTGTGATATTGTGTATGGGCCTTAGTCTTATTGAACTCAAAGATTTTCATACATATTGTAGAAGAAATAAC
>JAQZBX010015133.1:0-37857 GCA_029593785.1 Cabassous unicinctus
TTTCACATTGTAATAGGTTGGAGTCAGTGAAGTAGGAGAGATAATAAGGCTCATGGGTCTTCCCCTTGTGATTTCCTGGGAGTCAGCTGCTGTTTCCCAATGGGCTACATCTTAGCCCTAGGCCAAGGTAGAGAGGGGGACACAAATAATTTCGTCCTAAGATACCATTTGTTCTTTCTACCTTTCCTGACAATTGAGGTAATGGGATGGTAGGAACAGTGAAGCTTTTAGTTGGTGGGTGAGACCTTGCGAAGTTCCTTGAGTGAACCGGGAGCTTCTATCGCTTGAGAATATAGTGGGAATTCCCCAGGTGGGGAAAACAAAGTCTAGTCATGTTTCAGCTACTGTGAGGCTGTAGACTTGTGATAAGGAAAAGCTTCTATACACCCGGAAAATAGACATATGATGACAAGGACATATTCACATCCCATGGACGGGAGTAGCTGTTTAAAATCCCTTTGAAGACGTCCAGAAGGGCCTGTCAGTAGAGGTATTTGACCCTGCCCCACCTTTTCAGTTTTACCAGGGTTATGTTAATTGACAGGTAGAATATAATTTGTGTACTTGCCTTCCTTCTCATTTAAAGTCTCTCTCTTTTTTTTTTTTTTTGCTGAGATAAAGCTCTGACCTGTGGCTGATTGCAGCTGCTTCCAGAGAAGCACCAGAGTTAAACAATGTAACTGACAAGGAAATTTGGTAGGTTTTGTGCCATGTGGCATTTTTTTTAAGAATAACTAAAAATATGACCAATTAATACTATATTGCTGTCTAATATCATGCAGATCAGTATCAGGACATAACATGGACTGTGAGAACAATGTCAAATTTCTAGGAATTTTATATAATTTCTAAATATTTATACGAATAACATTTTACCCATACAAATTTAACCAAAAGAAGACTAGAATATCCCTTTTCATTTGACAGCACTTCCCATGCAACTCATAACATATCAAATGAACCAAACTATTTCTAGCACCTCTCTTTTTATACAGTAAAAGAACAAGTCATTTGTGGTTTTCCAAGGGCCCTCTGGAAAGTCACAAAGAGAGTTTGAACTCAAAAGATCTCCTTTAGGGTTTGATTTTGAGAAGGCAAAATGTCAAAAGTGGTCAGGAGGTTTGAACTTGGCTAAAGAGGATCCTAAGTCACTGATAAATAATAGTTTGTTCCCTACTTAACCAAAGTGACAAAAGATCTTAAAAAAAAAAAGGAAACAGAAACTTAGTACTTTTAAAGTTGAGAAGACTTGTTCTCCTGTACAATAAAGGAGGATTAGCTCAATGTAAGTATCAATGAGGATATTATTCTGATATGGCATTGACAGAACATAGAATCTTTGCCTTTTGCCTCCTAAGCAGATTACTCAGATGGTTAAGGAAAACCTTTGTAACCTCTCACTAAGAGCAGACCAATAATCCAAGAAAAAGTCATTTTAACAGAGAGAAAACCAAATTCTAGTTTTGCATGAATATACTGTTTTATAGGAAAGCTCTTTTTTAAAAAAACTTATAAATAAGTCTATCAAATCTTAGTCAGCATTGACGATGACAAATAAAATTCATTTCCCACAAAACCTTCTACAGCTTTCTATATCCATTTTGTTGTGTCCTACACTTTCCTGTTTCTCATTCTGCAATACCCAGTCAATTTACTTTAGGACAAAACTATTTCTTTCCCTTTACAAAAGCTCATCCTGAATAGCTTATGTACCTAAGTTGCCAAAAAGATCTTGGAAATTGTCTTCACGCTGACATCCTACAAAACACATTAACTCTTGATATAAAGTTTATCAGAATAATAACCCAATGTGGTTAAACACAAATTTATGTTTTATATCACTTTAAACAGCCAATACATACAAGGCTAGCTTATTGCATCAGTAAACCTGTATAAATTTAGGAAGAATATATCCAAATATAATAATATTGTATGCTTGTACTTAACATTGATAACACAGAAGGCATAGCTGTTTTTATTTAACTACCAATATTAAAATAGTCTTGTTTGCCAAAGATTTACCTAGATTATGTGCACTTGAATTTTTGAAACATTTGGATTTAGTTCTACAAATACTGTTTTTTACATTGAGCATATTATAAGTTTAGTTTCTTTAATTTCTGGGACTTTAAGAGTATTAATTTATATATAAGCAATCTTTAAGCAATTTGAATAGAACTCTTTAAGGGATTTTTATATGTTAATTTGGTATTACCATCTGGAGGTAGAAAAATATACATCAAACATACTGACAGACATAAATAGAGATCTTACAGCTTCTAATAAACATTTTTCAGTCATGAGTCAGACAAAAAAAACCAGAAATACAAAATTCACTAGTTTATATAAAAGAGCTGGCCTTTTTGCTCCACTCTTACATTTTTATTAGAATTTTTGTTCTTGGCAGATAGGACAAATTGAGGTTGCGTATTAATATGAGGGCTAAAGTTTTCCCATCATAATCTGTGGAGGAGACTTTTAAGATTTTCTTTGTCCTGATTTGTAATCTTACAGAAACTTTGCCGTATTTCTCATGCCTATTTGACTCTCAGATTTAGTGTGGAACGAGAAATCTAGTGGGTCCCTTTCTGGATCAGTCCAGCCAGCTTTTGCCATCCAGGAGTTAGCATCTGAGGTTCTGACCAACATGTGTACAAGCTAATGTAAGGCAGGTAGCTCTGGGTCATATGCACCCAAAATTACTCTGAATTCTTCTATGAATATTTGCTGGTCTTATTTGGGGAAATCTTTAATTATGGCTCTTAAATCAGTTTGGGTCCAAGGTTTAAGTTCTGCTCTGGTGGGCAGCCAAGTCCCATAGAAGCCTCAATCTTTAAAGGCGCCTCAGGAGATCAAGAGGAACCCCTTGGGGTAGCTATGGGGGAAGGGCTGGGCCCAGGAAGATGGGGGAGCTCTAGGTTTGGTTTGGAGTTTGTTCCCCTTTGTTCTGCTTCTGGCCTTTTCTTTTTCTAATGAACCTGTAAGTGAAGTATAGTGGAGGCAGATTTTCCTCTAGCAGCCTCCAAGGACCAATCTTTGAACCTTTTTTTAATCTTTTTAAGGTACCTCGCAAGTACATGATCCTTTCCTATAAAGGTTCTCAAAGTGGCCACTACAAAGACACATTGTCCTTCATCAGACTGACCAATATACAGAAAGTCACAGGTCCACAGAGCGAGCAGATATAAGAAGCAGGAGGAGGAGAGGGAGATGAGAGGGAGAAGAGCTGATGTTCTTTGAAATGTGTCTTGGCCGCAGGCCTTTGAGGGCAGCCAGTAGCACACCACTCTGACCTTAGCAGGATCCCCCAGGGAGTGGAGGCTCTGGGAGGGTGTCTGGAAGTGAACACAGACAGCACAGTGGGTAGAAAAAGAAGCCTATTGTGCAGGAGAGAGAGACTGGCAGATTACTTGCCCTGTGACCCAGGCTGGGAGTCGGCCTATCGGGCCTCATGGATTGCCAAACCCTATGTCTCCAAGAGAGACAGAAAACTGGAGAGCTGGAGGGAGAGATGAAATGAAACCACATGGGACGTCCGATGATAGATCCAAAACCAAACTCAAGCCAAAGGTCCTGAAACCAAAGTCCCAAATAAAAGGCAATGGAACTCAGTGCAAATACTGAAATTGTAGTATAGGAAGGGTATGACAGTTTGAAGTTACTTTATGAATCCCAACATGAAGATTATGTTCTTGAACTAATCCATTCCTGTGGGTGAACACAGAGACACACCGAGAAAGGAAGCTGCCATTTTTGACCCTTTCATGTGAGAGGGGATCCTTAGCAGCCAAAGCTTAAGCACGAAGCCCCCAAAGGGCTGGGCCCACGGAGCAGCTCAAGGCTGAAGAGACGAGCCATGTGCCTGATTGCTCACAGCTGAACTCGGGAGAAAGCAGCGCAGCCAAGACTGAGAGAGGAGGCCTGGAAAGAGACAGGCCCTTTGCCTGGTTGCCCAAAGCTGAGCTCCGGCAGACGATAGATTCCGGAGGGGAAGCAGGGACCTCAGCAGAGACCGGCACCTGCTTCGTCACGTGGCAGGACCCAGGATCACCGTAGCTGATTTTGGTGAGAATTGATTTGCACATTTCATGGCCTCAAAACTACAAGCTTTTACCCCAAACAAAATTCCCATTATAAAAGCCAACCCATTTCTGGTACTTTGCATCAGCAGCCTTCAGCAAACGAGGAAAAAGGGGTTACCTGGGGAATGCGGAATCTCAGTGACTGCACAGCACCCACAAAAGGGTCTTTTTGTGGGCTCCTCGCCTGGCCTGTCCCTGGAGTCCACAGCCCCACAGGACACTTTCTCAATCTCTCTGGGACTTCCAAACTTGTTGAAAGGCAAGTCAGAGTCGAGATTGCAGACTACAGCGATTCATTTGGGACAGGAAAGTTTTGCTCCAGCACAGGAAGCCAGAATGGAAGTAGCCTCGGGGTTCTTAATGATTTTTATAGCCACACAGAGGAAGTTAGCTCGACTCCTACTGCTCAGACCAGGGTTTGTCCATCCTATAGGGTCGGGTTTTTCTGTCCTATAGGGTCGGGTTTAAGGCAGGTGGGCTATATTTTGCATTGGGTCAAACGTCATGAACTAGGGCTTGACTGGCTAGCTGGGTCAGCTGCCTTGGCGGGGATTTCAAATTTCAAAAGGTATCTGTAGGAAACTCAAGCAAGAGTTCAAAAAGGAAGTAGGGCATGGGTTTTTGGCTCTGCGGGTTCCCCAAGGCTTTCTCTATACAATTTCATCAGTGCCAGTGTGGAATTGGAAACCTCCTAGATAGACCAAGAATCAAATCTGTGGTACTAAACCAAGGAAATCTCCCTTTAGATTTGGATTGATAGAGAAACCTTGCACGGATTTATTAATTAATGCCTTATTCTGAAAACAGAGATACAATGCAGGGGTCACTTTTGTGACCAGGTGGGATTTTTCCTCTCTTCCCCTGGAAAAGTATGCCTGGCCAAGAGCCAGCTCTGCAGGTGATCTTGCTGGAGGGCCATGGCGCTCCCCAGCCCCCACCCCCCACCCCCGAGTTTGTAACTACACCATTCTCTCCTGTTCCAGCAATGCTGCAGATGTGTCATTCAGTCTGCTCTTTCTTCTAGAGGCTTCTTGGGTGTTTGTAACTGTACCTAGGGATTGCAGGATGAGCCCTCTAGGCTTTCTGCTTGCAAATTACATGCTTATATCTGGAGCCCCAGGACAGAATGGATGTGAAATCCACCCAGAAGTTCCAGTGTCTTCAAGCCTTTCCCTCTTCTCAGGTATCTCCAAGTGATTCTACCTCTGATCAGAGATGCCTTTCTTTTTCTGTTTCTCATCTTTACGGGGTCCCGAGCAGATGGTGTGGCTGCGCTGGCTATCAGTACTCCTCCTGTGTTTCCATGGAAACCTGGGGCGCAGGGACTGTCTCTGCCGTGGGCTCTCTGGCAGTACCCTCTGGCGGAGAACCTGAGCACTCTACCCCTTTCGCTCCCCGCGGGCCTGCTGACATCCTGGGGTGCTTGAGAACATTCTGTAGCCCAGGAAGCCAGGGCATTACAGAGATCAGCAAAAGACACGCTCCCCACAGCTAGGGAATTGGCTGGAAAAGGGAGGGAGATGGAGCGGGGGGGTGATTGCGGCATATTTGGACAAGCTGTCCCCTCAGCCAGCTTCCATAATGGCTGGATGACATCTGGTTATTGCTCAGATGTTAAAAGAGATGCTCCTAAGGTTGTGCCTGCCTGTCAGGCACTGGACACGTGTAAGTATGTTACTGACATTTTACATTTCACCAACGTTCTACCCCTCCACGGGCATTTTCCTCATGCAGTCCTCCTGCCTACATAACTCACTTATATAGCCACTAAGACATTAATTAGATTCAGAAGCCCCTGGAAACAGCAGGGCTGGCAGGGTCAGAGGGCAGGGAAGGCACAGAAAGCAGAGGCAGAAGATAAAGAAGTGGAGGAAAAATTTTCATGCTATTCAAACAAGAGAAAGAATTTTAAAATGTGATCAACTACTATAACATCAGAAAATTAAAGAATTGTCAAATTAAAGGGTCCTTTAAAAAAATTACTTGTTTTGGCATAAGGATCCCATGTATACGGATCTTTGGCGCTAGTTGCCTCTTGGATGGTGAGGTCTACATATTAGACTGGTAAAAAGACTGGTGAGTGAAGCTCTCGCTGCGTCTGAAAAGAGGAGATGAGGCAGGCACGTGTACTGAAGACGAAAACGCAGGTGGGAAAGTCAGAGGTTCTTCATGAAAGTGGATCAGGAAAGTATTTCCTGTCACAGATCATGTATTTCAAGCCACCCTGACCTATTTGGGGGATAATCCCACTATTTTGTGATATGAGAAGATCCCTCTGTTCTGTCCAGAACCGACCGTCCTGGTGTAAAGCTTGGTACCCCCTGGCTCTTTGCCACGCTTCTTCATGGCGCCATGTGTATTAGGCGTCAGCGCAGACGTTTCCCCATGTGGTGGGAACTGCTCTAAGTTATTAACTTCATCTATTCTTTCTAAAGCCATAGGAGATGTGTTACTATTGTTTTAATTTTACAGGTAAGTAAATTAAGGAACATAAAAGCATCACAAAATAAGGATGTCAGAGCTGGGATTGCGTCTGGCCAACAATATGCCACGTCATTGCCCATAACTTTTGCCTGACTTACCTGTGACATTTGAGCTCCCCCTGCCTACAGGTGCTTAAATAATGAATGTGATGCAGACACAGGCGAGGCCAGAGGGCATCTACCCCACCCTGTCCCATCTTTCCCTCTCTTTTGACCCCAGGCTCTGTCTTACCAATGCCTGGCGGGAAGCCCTCGTGCTTGCTAGGCCGCCCTATGCCCTCCCCCGCAGCCCGAGGAGTGGAATGCTCGGTGGCAGCGCTAAAATGCCGCAGTCGGTTTTCAGTGGCTCTTCTCGAGCACTGCCTGCCAGGAACCCCTGGAGAAGCAGGAGAGCCATCAGCCTTCTCTTGTTGAAACGTAGAACTCGGCTTAAGCTCGTCTTGAGGCGTTGGTCTGCTCCAAACAGGCGTGTTGTGCTGCTCTAAGTGAGAGTGACAGCCACACCCATGTGTCCATTAGGGGGGAAATGCGGCAAAGAGGCCCCAACACACCTGTGGAGTCAGGCTCTTTTCTCTGTGGCACCAGAGAATATTCCAGAGAGGCGCCGATGGTCCCCACGCGGTCCCTGGAGGACACTGGCTACAGTCTGAAGACAGAGACAGCTCCAGATTTTCTGACTGCAGGTTAAGCATTCACGGGTGAAGGGCAGCGCTGTAAGAGCCACAAGGTCCTCCAGTTCGAGGCGCCCCCACAGCTGAGTCCACACCAGGAGTCCTCAAGGCCACGGAAAGAGAGCGCAGAGCCCTCCTCAGCAGGCTCGAGACCAAAAGCTGTGGCTGCCCACCCAGCATCCACGCCCCTCATTTGGTTTGGGGAGGCCAGGAGCCCGGCTGAAATTACTGTACTGTCCAGTCTTTCTTACAGCCAGGGCTGCCCTTGTGACCCAGTTCCAGCCACCAAAGCATAAGTGGCAATTTCTGGGGACGTTTGCTTTCCTGGAATAGGTGCCCCCCTTCCTGTAATCACTCCCTGCGTCTTCTGGTCTAGAATGCAGTAAGAAGCCAGAGGTGGAGCAGCTGCCTTGGCCACGGGGGTGGAAGCCACAGACTCAAGGTGGCAGGTGGGCGGTAAGAAAGAAGCTAGGGCTTTGATGGCTTCTTCATGCAACTGCACCATCTTTGGGCCACCTATGTGGCTCTGGCCTTTTGGGGACAAAATAAGACCCTATTTGGCTGAGCCACCGTGGACATGTTTTGATTGTTACTCGACCCTAAATGATAGAGGAGTCACAGCCCCCAAGTGTGGGCAGCACTGCCGGAAGGACCAGCTGTGATGGAGAAAAGCTTCCATTTGATTCCATCAGTATAATCTTGCATCCTGGGTTCACTCCAAAGGTAAGAAAGTCAATTAATAAGAAACCCATGTTCAATTGTCCAAACACTGGTGAATCTGGCTGCAGCGTTTTTGAGTATTCCATGCCCATAATCGTTTCTTTATTTTCATGTTATTTATCACCTAGTTAATTACCTAGTTAGTTGCATCCTTGCAGGAATACTAAAAGATTTCACGTATGCAAAATAGTGCAGAATAATAACAGTCTGCCTTTCTGTGTCCTTACGCATCCACAGAAACATGCATGTTTCAGACTCTGACACTGTTTCTACCAATAAACTAATTACCATTGTATGAAGCTGATTAACTTCAGAAGGAGTTTAGAAAAACAACTAATTACGTACAGTATTCTGAAATATAAACTACATTACAGGGTTAGAACCCTATAATAAAATCACAGAAACTGAAGTCAGTAGAAAGCAGAGAGTCTTTATCTAGCCTCCTGCCTGATGCCGGAATCCCCTTTGTCAGCCCTGGTGGGTTCAGACTCCGTGGTAGGTACCTTACCCCTCCAAAGGCTTCCTCTTCCGTTGCTAAAGAGCTCGGGTCTGACTGGGGCAACCGTCTTCCTGATGTTTATGGGTCCCAATCTGGTATCTCCCTAAGTTCCTAGCATACTGCTAGCCTTCAGTAGGCACCCAACTAGGGCTCAGTGTCTTGAATTCCATCTATGGCTCCGTCATACATTGAGATTCATGGGCTCAAGTAATTTCCTCAGCACCTTGGGCAGAGGGAAGGCCTGGGACAGAGCAGGGGAGCCGTTCTGTGAGAAAGAGCACATGGGCAGGGGAGAGAGAAGCCCCACCTGTAGCTGGTCTCTGGCAAGAAGAATGCCTCAAAAAGGAGTTGGAGCTGTCCACAAGGAGGAAACCCACAAGGAGGAAGGGAGGAAACTTCTGGAGAGAAAGAAAACCTCCCTGCTGATTCTCCAAGAAGCAGCAGCACAATGACGAGTACAAAATGGGAGCCCAAGACCACAGAATGAGGTGAGTTCAGGAAGGAGTCCTGGTGAGAGCTGCAGGACGGAGGCTCAGGTCCACCCTCACATGCCCAGAGCAGCTCTTGCAAGGATCATCTCAGGGTTTTTCCAAACCTCCAGCTTCCCTGTGATGCTCGGTGTAATTCTACACACTTGGCACGGACGCTTTCGTTTCTATGAAATAAGCATTACTTCCTGTCACTCCGGAGACGATGGTCTAAGGTTATTACAAGAGAAAGGGAAACCCGTCCTGTTGGGCCTGGGTGAGTGTCGGCCGCATGTCACGCTGTCATCCTGTCCGTCTCCCTGGAAGCACACAACCTCGAGTCAGCGAACACGTCACCCGTCAGGGATGCTTATCCAAGCCCGGGTCTCGGAGGCAGTCTGCAGGAGGATAATCTCAAGGATCACACGAGTCACTTCAGGTATTTATTTACTGAGCAGATGTTACTGGACACCAAGTATGTGCCAACGAGTGCCTTAAGACATGAGGCGAGAAAGAGAAGGAAAAAGCCCCAAAGAGCAGGCTAGAGGCCAATGCAGATACAGGGTCACTCACTCACCGACTCTTGAATTCGACAAATATTTATCGTGATCATTATGGACTCAGAACTGTGCTAGGTACTGAGGTTACCGGTGCGTGAAGCAGACATGGCCCCGGGTCTCACGGAGGAGGGACGCAGATTGTGTCTTAACGTGATTAGTGCCAGGATGCAGGAAGTGCAGGCACTCACAGATCTAGAAAGTTCTACTCCAAGTCAAGACGTGACTTATCCACGTAAGGGGGTGGTGGAGGAATGGAAAAGGTGAGTGAACTCTGCTACAGTGGGTTGCCTGCTGTACGGAGGTGTGTCTACAGAGCTAGAGGAGCGGGAGTGGGTGGCTGAGTCACTCTTAAAGGGCTCGGAAGGTTGGGTCTGAAAGAATGAAGTCTAGAGCGAGGGTGAGGTGGCCGTGATGGAGGAGCATCCGGGCAGAAGGAAAGGCTCGTGATGAAGCACAGAGGTGCGAAGAAGCCTGCCGGGTTCTGGGAGCAGGGAGGGTCCCAGGTGCCCAGCGCGCAGCCTGCGGGTGGCAGGCGGGCAGCAGCAGGAGCCGAAGGAAGGAAGGAGAAAAAGGGGCCAAGACTGGGTCAAGAGGCTGGGGCCAGGTTGTGAAGAGCCTTGTTTTGCTGTGGTGAAAACATTTTAAATGAACAGGAAAGAAATATCAGAGACGCAGTAAAGCAGCAAGTGAGCACCCGGCTGACAAACCCCGGGGGACCACTCAGAGCTGCCAGGGGGGTAGTTCACAGAGCACTCAACCCAGAGATTTTACTTTTTTATGTTTTAAAATCAAGCAAGCCCACAAACCCCTTCCCTCGGCACAGGGCTGGATACGTAATTTGTAGAGCGCCAAGCGAGGGGAAAATGTAGCACCTCGTGTTCAGAAATTAGTAAGAACTGCAGGACGGTGGCCACAGGACACTGAGCAAGCACAGAGGCCTTCCAAGCGTGCCCCCCAGGCCGCGCGCCCGCGCAGCCCACCCGCCCCAGGGCGCTGTGGGGCACTTGTTCCCTAACGGCCGGTGGTTGCTCCCGGGGCCCTGGTTCCCGCACGGGGTTGAGCCGCAGGTCTGCGCAGGCCAGGCCCCCGCACTCGAGTTCATTCCAAAACGAAAAGTCCTCCCCCCACCCATTGTATTGCTATTGAACACTCAGGAAGAAAATTCAAGCCATGCACAGCAGTTGGAGACAGAGGAAAAAGGTTAAATTACAAGTACTTTCAATTTTTCTCTCCCCTTTTCATAAGTGTAAGTCTTTAAGAAGACTTCAGTTTGCTAAGCAAGGTGATGATAGAGATGTACGTTACAGAAGTTGCGAGAAGGGGGAAATTAGTCTACGAAATAAAAAATAACAGGCATCCAGGAAGAATGAAGAGATTGGCCACAGAGGGAAGGGGAGGGATGGGGAATGAAGGAAGGGAGTGGAATTTGGGGGAAGGACAAAAATATTTAAATGGGATGTTCAGAAAGTTTTGCAATATGATGTAATCTCATTTTCCATCCTCCTCATGAGCTTCAAATCAAACATCGCTTTGCTCATCAGAGTTTACGGAGTCGGACTGCGCGTGTGTGTGTTGAGGAAGTGGTTTGCAAACCTAGCTGTGGGTTCCGATAACGGGGTGTGTATTAAACATCCCAACACCCTGCACCTCCCAGAGATGCTGATTTAATTAGCGAGAAGTAGCTCTGAGGAGCCGTGACTTAGGGGGACCACCAAATGAAAGCATCGAGAATGGCTTGTCTCTTCTGGCCCTGATCCAAGTTCTTTCCTTTTGTGACCTTCTTGTTGCCACTGGTCTATTTGTCTACACTTGGGTCAGTTGCACACTTGTAATTTATTTATTTATAAATAAACTTAGATGCCTGGTAGAGCCACTTACTCCCATCTCGTCCTTCTTGAAGATGATTTTGCTATTTTCCTTATAATTTTAGAATCAGCTTGTGAAGTTACACACACAAACACACACACTTGCATGTGCAAGAAAACCTGCTGGCATTTTGACTGAAATTGCTGTGAATGTTGAGATCAGTTTGGGGAGAACTGATAATGTTAACAATATTCAGTCTTCCAATACCTAAACACGTATATATCTCTATTTATTTAGAGTTCCTTTTATTTACATAAATAATGCTCAATATTTTTCTGCATAGAAATCTTGCATATCATCTGTTAGACTTTTTCCCTATGTGCTTGATTAAACTGACTTATTCATTCTGATAATTTATCTTAAGTTTTGTATTCATTTTCTATGGATGCAATAATGCAATAGTACCATCTGCGAATGATGGCTTTGTTTTTCTTTCTTGGCAATCATTACACCTTTATTTCTTTATTTTAACTTTCCAGTTAGAACTCCAAATAAATGTTGAAAAGAAGTGGTAATGGTGAACATCTGCGTCTTGTTCCTGATCTCAAAACTACAGATTTTATGTGTGTGTGGACCCTTTATCAGAATAAAGAATTTCTTAACTATTCCTAGTTTGTTAAAATCTTATATCTGTTTATTTCTTTGTTGAAATCATGAATCGATGCTGAATTTTATAAACTATATCTGTTGCCTAATGAGACGAATATATTGTTTGACTCCTTTTTTCTATTAATGATTTATGTGGTTAATTACATTTATTAGTTTTCAAATCTTGTATTCATGTAATAAACACAACTTGGTTGTAACGTATTACTCACTATATATTTGTTGCTAGATTCAATTTGTTTATTTTGTTTTAGGATTTTTCACCAATGATCATGAAAAGATTGACCTAGTAAGTGAGTACAACTTTCCTATTTTGAAGTGACTCATCAGCTTTTGCTAAGAAAGTTTTGCTGACCCATAAAAATGAATTGGGAGTTTACCTCATTTTTTAATTCTCTAGAAAAGTTTATATAATATTAGCATTATTTCTTCTTTGAAGATTTAGTAACATTCACCAGTAAAGCCATCTGAGTCTGGAGTTTTCTTTGAAGGGAAATTTGAAATTATGGGTTGAATTTTTAAAATAGTTTTAAGCACATTTTCTGTAAATTTTGGTAAGTTGTATTTTTCTAGAAATGTATCCAGGTCATCAAAATTTTCAGAGTGATTGCCATAAGTGATATATCTCCTTGATGGCTGTAGGATCTGTTATACTCTTTTTTTCATTCCTTACATTGCTTATTTATGGCTTCTCTCCTTCTTTCATTGCCTCTTTTCTTTATCAATCTCACTAGGATTTTATCAACATTAGCAGCATTTTCCAAGAACCACCTTTTGATCTTTTGTTTTCTGCTTCATTTATTTTTATTATCTTTATCATTTCCTGCATTCTAAATTATTTGGTTTTTATCTCCTGTTCTTTTTCTAAGTTTTTGAGCTGGATGTTTGACTCGTTGATATTCACCCTTCCTTTTTTCCCTAATATATGCATTTAATGCTGTACATTTCCTCAAAGCACAGCTTTATCTGCATCCCACAAGTTTTGATATGTAGAATTTTCCTTATCATTCAGTTAAAAATATTTCCTAATTTCCATTGATTCTTTCTCTGACCCCATTGGTCATTTAGCAGGGTATTTCTTAATTTCCACATGTATGATTTTGAGTTATCATTTTTAAATTGACTTGTAGCTCACTTGTATTATAATCACACAGAACGTACTCTGTATCCTTTTGATCCTTTGTAATTTGTTGAGACTTGCACAATGTCCCCATGTATGGTCACTGTTGTATGTGTTCGATTGTCTGCTTGTACAAAATGCATATTCTGCTGTTGTTGACAGGTGTTCCTTATATGTTCATCAGACATGTATTCTAACATTGTTGTTCGTCTTTGTCTCATCATTACTGATACTTTGACTGCAGGTTTTATAGTTTCCAAGAGGTATATTAGCATTTTACGCTATAATTGATGGTTTATTTCTTCTTGTAATTTTTTCAAGTTTGCTTTATATATTTTGAGGTCATGTTATTAGCTGTATAAAAATGTAGAATGGTTATTTCATCCTCATGAATTGACCTCTGCTATAACGAGGATGTATCCCTCTTAATCTCTAATGATGATTTTTGCCTTAAAATCTGTTCTGTCTCATAAATATATCAGCTTTTCTAGGGTTAGAGTTTATAGAAAAATTATTTCCCATATTTATACTTTACTCTTTCTATATCCTTACGGTTTAGATATGTCTCTTGTAAACAATGTATAACTCTATAATTTTAACCCAATCTAACACAATTTGCCTTTTAATTGGAGCATTTAATCCATTTACATTTAATGTAGTTACATATGTATTGGGCTTTAAATCTACCATTTTGCAAGGAGCTTTCCATTTATTCTGTTTCCTCTGGTTCTTTTTATCTTTCTGTATTGCCTTCATTAGAATTATTTGAGTACGGTTTTATTATCCTATTTTCCTGCTCTAGTGTTAGTGGCACTTTTATCCTCTTCCATGAAAATGCAAGAACCTTAGGACACTTTAACTCCATTTACTCCTCTTCTAATTTGTGTGCTATTGTTGTGCTATATTTAAATCTCATATACTAAGTCCCCAAAGACATTATTATTTTTATAGTTATTTGTCATTGCTATTTTGCTCGCTCTTCATACATTCTTGCATACCTGAGTTTGCATTTAGGATAATTTTCCTTCTGCTGAAATAATACTCTTTAATATTTACTGTGTGTCTGTTGGTGACAAATTCTGTTTCTTTCTGTTTTAAAATAATCTACTTTAGGTGGCCGGTTAGCTCAGTAGGTTAGAGTGAGGTGCTATTAAAATAATCTATTTTAACCTTATTATGGAAGGATTTTGTTTGTTTTAAAATTCTAGATTGAAAGTTATTTTTTTCAAAACTTTAAAGATGTTATATAGTTGGCCTTTAATTTCCATCACGTTTGCTACGTCAGCTGTCAGCTTTATTGCTGCTCTTGAGAAGATAAAGCCTCCTCTTCCAGATGCATTAAAGATGTTTTCACCTTCGGTTTTCAGTAGTTTTACCTTAGTGTTTCTAGATTTGGATGTCCTTTTATTTACTCTATTTGGGATTCATTGAGATTCTGTTCTAAGTTTGATATCTTTCATTAATTTTATAAAGCTCTTAGTCATTTTCTCCTTAATTGTTGATTTTGACCAATTCCCATTTCCCTCTCCTTCTAAGACTTCAATTTCTTATTGGCTTCTCTATCTTTAACTCTCGCTTTTGTAATTTTAATTTTTTTATCTTTTTAAAAATGCTCTTTCTGGATATTTCCTCTAATGTCTTTCTTCTGTTGTATGTAACTTGCTGTTAAACCTATGCACTGAGTTAGTTTGGGGTATTATATTTTTCAATTCTAGAACTTCCATTTGATTTTTTAAAAAATATTTTCTAGTCCTTTGCCAAAATGTTCAATCTTATCTTTACTCAGATTGAACATTGTCAGATTAATTGCTTTAAAGTTTGTGTCTAATCTCTCCATTACTAGGAGCCCCTGTGTGTCTGTTTCTGCTGTCTATTGTTTCTGCTGACAACATGTCATTCATCTTGTCTTATCTCCTTATGTCTAGTTATATTTTACTAGAGGAGGGACATTGTATTTGCAAAATAATTTGCAGAAATAATTTGAGGCCTGGGGTGATGTTATCATTCTCCAGAGAATTATGTTCCACACTGCCAGGCTTGTTCTTGAAGGCATTAGGAATTCAGTATCATCTCTATATAATTTCGCATATTGTAAGTGTTTTAAGCTAGAAGTAACTCCCCATAGGGACACGTCTACCTCCAAGTCCCCATTTTTTCAGGATTCCAAACTAAATGAAGGGGATTTACTATACTCTGTCCTTTGTGGGCCCTTACTTCATTGTCAACCCCTGTCCCCATAAAGCTGTCAAGAGCATGCCTGGGCCTCTCAACCACTGCCTCCAAAAATTGGAATAGGCCACCAGGGGAAAAGTGGTTCCAAACACCAAATTCACCTCCTTGAGCCTCTGTCCTCCCTTGGATCTGTAATTCTCTGTAATTCTTCATTCTGTCTTCAGACCTCTAATACCTTTAAATAATATATATCTTACTTATTTTGAAAACTGCTTTTAGATAAGCTGAATAGATGCGCATGTGCTGTGTAAAAGTTTTATTTGGATTTGAGTGACTTGCTCTTCCAGTGACCTCCACAGGTTAGCTATAAACTATTTCATTTATTGGTTAAGAGCACAGGCATTGTATCCAGCAGATCTGGTTCAAATCCTAGCTCTGCTTCTACTAGCAGTGTAATTTTAGGCAACTTATTTAAACTTTCTGATCCCCACTTCCCTCTCTGGTAAAATGGGGATGATGGCTATAGCTCTTTTGTTGAGGAATAAATAAAATAATATTTGCAAAGGATTTAATACAGTGTTGACATCTAGTGTAAGTACCCAACAAATGGCAACTATTCTTATTGATATGAACTATTTAAATGTTTAATAATGTCTGCCAAAGATAACTACTTTAAATTTAAAATGGTTACTATTATAGAATTCTTTCTGGTGATGTAGTTCAGGAAGAAGCTCTTAGGTCATGACTTTGGGGTCCTGGCAATACCCGTTTTGTCATTTGTTCCTACCCAAGCCCAGCAGTGTTTATACTGTAGAACCTAGGGAGCTAGAGGAGCACTTCCTTACATTCTGCTGTCAAACTTCAAACGCCAGCTGAGGAAAGCTCTGGGTCTGCCTACAGGTACACTGACTATACCCACAGGTACCCTGGTTATACGTCTCAGTTTCTACAAGTGCTCCAATTGCATAATGCCCTTACTAGCACCCACTTCACCCACAGATAAGGGCCAAAGGGGTAGTAGTAAAAAGGCCCTACCTTTTTGAGACCTATTGCTATAGCCCTATTTTAAACCACTTCACTCTCCTTTTACATGTCTCGAGATTATCCTCTGTCCTGAAATTCTGAGTGTTGGACGTTTGAATGCAGGTTCATTTAAACATCAATAACCAGGAGTCTTCATTGACCTCCTGCTGCTTAATTCCTAACCTGGTCTTGACCCCAGAGCTATAACCCTGTGAAAAGTCAATAAAAGCAGCAAACAATGTTATGTTATTCTTGGCAAAACAATGAAAGAGTTTAACAATAGTGAACTGTGGCTTAACAGTGGCTAACAAGTGTTGAGTGTCTACAATGTGGCTGGCAGTGTGCACACATTCTCCCATTTGATCTGGGAACAACCAGAATGAGGTTGCCACTGTCATTACCCCTGTTTTACAGGGTAGTAACTTTGGTTTATAGGGGTAAGCTATTTAACCCAAGGCCACAAAACCATGACAGCAGCAGAGTTCAAGTCAGTCCCTCCTGGAGGCTGTGTGCTCCCGGGTAGAATGTTAGAGAAACTCAGATTCTCAGTGTAATATGGTGGAAGCTGTTACGACAATCTCAAGCATGTGCTTTTAAAGACTGTCTTGATGGGCACGATGACTGAGGACCTAATTAAACCAAACAGCTTGGCATTGATCGATACCAACTCTTCAGAACAAGGCGAAAACCATCTGGAAGCAAAGGGATTTCGACCCATCATCCCAGTGATGATGTTCAGCAGAAGGAGGCGTTATCAGGTCTTATGAAGAAGCTTCTAATGAGGCTTACAGTCCACGAAATTAAAGACAACTCTCTTGGAAGAATCAAGCTTCGAGAAATAAACTTTCTACATTCACCTGCAATGCATGTTTCCACAAGGTCTCAGACAGACACATCCAGTGGGTCTCAGAATTTGCCTGCCTCAGTGATTCTAACAGCCCCACCCAGGCCTCCCACAGAGATCATTGCACTGGAGGTTCTTTTATGGAGGCCGAAAAAAAATTATAATAAGATTAAATTTGCCAAGAGGTGCTGTGAGTCCTTATGCAACCAGAACCTGAAATAAAAGGCCCGTATTTACCCAAATAGTTCTTGTTCTGTATCTTTGTAAGCAGAAGATAGGAAATGGAGGGGGAAATACCTTCTTGAGGCAATTAAATTGGAGCTTCAGAAGATTATTATGAGATTGAAGAGTGCTTCACTCCACTACAGCCTTTTAACCTAATCTTACCAAAGCGTGGATGAAGTAGGTTCAAGGCCTGCCAATGGCAGGGTTCCGGTGGAGGGGTGGAGGTGCAGGGGGTGGGGTGTCTGTGCCCACAAAACAAAATCTGTCCCCAGGTAACAGGTACGCAGTCCTTGGGGAGCCACTGAGGGTGGGGACAGGCCCATGTTTCATGTTGATCTTAGGGACGCTGTGAACTTCTCCTGCCATTGAACTTTCTTTTTCAACTCTATCAGTACCATGGTATTTCTGTATGAAAAGTGGGAGACTTTAGAATGTTTTTTATTTGTCAAACATTTCTAAATAAAAAATTTTAAAACTCAAGGTGAAATGGTTCAAAATATCCATTTCAAAGATGATGGCAAAAAAGGGGGAATAGTTACGTGGTCAATAGCGGTGGCTTTCCCTGGGGAAGACGTAGAAGGAGGAATAGTTACGTGGTCAATAGTGGTGGCTTTCCCTGGGGAAGGCGTAGAAGGAGGAATAGTTACGTGGTCAATAGCGGTGGCTTTCCCTGGGGAAGATGTAGACGTGAGGCTCCTTGTAGACTTGCTCCTCACACTTCCCCTAAATAATCCTGGGTTATGCCTGCCAGTCTAAGGGCTCAGTGAATGCTTGTTGGATTAAAAAAATGGATTTCAGATGTGCCCGAGGTGGTCGAGGCTTTGAGCTGGAGCTCAAGGCTGAGTTTGGCCAGTGGAGAAGGGGCAAGTTGGAATCAGGGAGGAAAGCACCTGCAGAAACACTAGGCCTGAGGGTGAGTTGAAGTCCTTGCTCAGGCAGCTGCTACGGCCAGTGCTGGTGGGTAGAAGAGGAGGCTTCAGTCAAATTAATAATGAGAATGTGACATTTTTGCCACAAATCAGGGAAATCAAGGTTCAAGAGAATAGTGCATCTTGATGAGTGTTGCTATCTAAAGTTGGCCTCACACATTTTGCAACTTTCCACCTGTCCTAGTGCCTGAGTCTTTGTATACTTTCACATCTATTGTTTACCACAGTGGGGTATTGTTTGCTAAAGGTTGAAATGATCCTAAGAGGACACTTCAAAAGCAGGAAACTTATTTAGAATATTTTTATTATCACTAAAGCATGAAGACCTTTCCTATAATAGGTCGGCTGTAATTTTTCTTGAGCATTTCCCACCAAATCCTAATGTTCTTGTGTGTCAGCATCATGTAGATGAGGAAATGAAGGCATTAAAATACAGCATTATATTGGGGGGTGGGGCAAAGCTAAGAAGCAGTCAAAGCCGAGAGGCAGAGAATGAAGAAGACGGTACCAGTGAGGTGGCCTGACCCAGGGTGGTAAAACAGCCTCTGACTCTGGAGGGGAAAACTACATTGGCGCATGACATGGCCCAAGCATGGATAATTGAGAACTAGAATGTCTCTTGAGAGGGCAGGAAAGGAAAATGGCTCTTTAATAAATTAAGTCAAAGTTGTTCAACATGTGAGTTTTCCAAATAGAGCATTTTTCCATCTCTAAGAGACTCACAATACATATTAACTCTGAGAAGACCTGCAGGTAAAACAACTATTTAGCTTCATTTAACCCATTTTTTGCCAAATTATTTGACCTTGGGATCCATTTTTCATAGAATGTCTATTAGCACCTCCCAGGAACGTATGAGGAATATTGAACTAAGAAACCAATGTTAAATTTCTTAGTGTCTGGTATATACTAGGTGATCAATAAATGCTTATTTTTGAATTTTTAGAAGTAATTTTCTAATAACATCATTACCCATTGTAAACATTTCTCAAAAAGTAGATTTCAAAAAGAAAGTAAAGTAGCCAGGACCTTCAGAATTAGGAATAATACATCTTTCTTGGCATCTACAGAAAATAATTCAAGAAATTTCTACCATCCTGTGGCCTGCCCAGTGTAGGGATGAATTATTCCCTCTAGTTCTTTGGCACATAGTTTCTCTGAAACTGTTCACCCTGCTTAGGTGCCTTCTGAGTGTGAGTGAAATTTAACGACCTCGTTTTCTTTAATAGCGTAGAGTGGACTAATTGCTTAAGAGGAAAAAAACTGGCTTGTCACATGGGTGGAAAAGGTGCAGAGTCCCTGGTGTGTCGCTGGTAATATGACCATGAAATATGTGATACATGAAAATCTACATCCACATAGCACTGCTTTGCACTTGACTTGAAATGTATCTGGTTTAGTGGAACGAGAACAGCCGGTACTTAAGCAGCCTCCAGTTCAATATTTGACGTCTTCACCTACTCGCAGGCCCGTCTCCGAGCTTCGGTTTCCCCTTTGTGAAAATGGCATTATCGGTGCTGGAGGCATAGAATAAGCCCTCCTCATTTTACTCGGAAATCCCCAGCACGGTTGCAGCCCACCATCATCCAACCATAAGCCAAGCTTCCAGCACACACACCCCTTCCTATCAGTTGCTAGTCAAAATTTTGTGAGGGGAAAGATCAACAGACCTACTAACAATAAGTACATGAAACACACGCAGTCACTTAATCCTCCTTCCTTAAAAATAAATGCAAAACCGTGGCTCACCAGGCTTGGTGGGAGAACTACAGCATGAAAGAAAAAAACAAAAGAAACAGAATGGACCCAAAAAAAACCCTGACAATTAGGCAAGAAAAAACATCAAAAAGCACTCTAATATACCAAAGGAATTTTAGAGAATGTATTATATACTTATAATTAGAGCAAATGCTAAGAAAAATAATTAAAGAATGAAAGAAAGTGCTCATATATTGAAAAGAAAGACCAACTTCAAAATCTTATTTTTAAAGTCAAAGAAGGCCTGGAAAACTCAGACTCTCGTCTCCCAGAAAAGGGGGGGCAGGAACAAAGAAATAGAAAAATATGAGAGAAATCCTAGAAGAAGTTCCAGGAGATTTAGCATACAGGACTGGATATGAGGAAATTATCAAAGAAGTACTTGAAGAAAAACTTTCCAAAGCTGAAGAACAAAATTCTTCATATTTAAAAGGGCTCCCGAGTGACCAAAGCAATTAATTACAAGAGAGCTGTATCCAGGCACTTCTTTGATATGCCAGAGTGCCTAAGCTGGAAAGAAACTTCTAAAGGCTTCTATATGCAGTCAGGTATCAATCAAGGGTGAGGGCAGAATAATGGTATTTTCAGACAGAAAGACCTCAGACTGTTTCTTTCCCATCCATTATTTCCTTCGAAGATATTTTAAGCTATACTCCCGAAAAACAAAGGGGTGAAATAAAAAAGGAAGTTGTAGGGTCCAGGAAACTGCTGTTCCAAGTCCAGACCCCTGAGAGCAGCGGAGAAAATTGTAATGCAGCTTAGAGGGCAACCAGTCCATAGTGGAGGAAAGGGGTGAGGTCTCCAGGAAAAAGGGGCATGTAACAGAAAAGACAGGCTTCGGAGAAAGTCCTCACAAGGGCAAGTAACGCAAGAAAAGCAACAGCATCTGCTGGAGTAGCCAGGGTTGAGAGAGGGTGGAGGAATGTATAAGAAAGCTGAACGTATAATAAAACCATCATTCAAATTTGAAGCAAACTAAAATGTGGCAAAAATGGAGTGTAAAAGCAGAGAGAGACATTCCATTGAACCTCGATGCCAGGAATATACCCTTCCAGACGGGCCCGGGGCTCCCAAGGTGGGCCATATTAAAAAGGACACACTCCTACATCCCATTACTTGAGTCAATATATGGGTAAACCATGGAGACTTGGTTTCAACTTCAGGACAAAATATAAAGTAAAAAGTTTTCTGACACATGGAAGGAAGGTTGGGATGGAAGATGCAGAAAAAATTAGTGGTATCAATGAACTTATGAAGTGGGGAATCAAGAGAGAAATCAAAAGTCAATGGAAAAAGAAATAGAGGTCCAGTGCAATACTTTAAATTACAAATAAAATCACAAGGAGAACAAAGATAACAATATAAATGCCAGACACTGGAGGGTCCAGCATCCTGGGAGGAAGGGATGAGATTATTGAGCTAAACCCTCACCTTTCATATTGAGCAGTCTGTGAATATTATCTATTATTGACAAATTAGAAAAAAATAGAAGTATAAACATGTTACCCATATGGAGGCCACATGGGAAGAATTAAAAATGGAATCAGCCTCTTAGAGCAGGGACCGTGCCTATCTCACTTGTTCAGCATTGTACCCCTGGTGCCTTGACAGTGCCTGGCACACCTGTCTCCTAAATGTGGAATTAAAAGAAGCTGACTCTGGGAAGTGGTGCTGGGGGTGGGGAGGGCAAGGCCTGGAGGCTGTTGCTTTCCAACATAGAATGGTTACCAGATGAAGGTATTATTTTGATTTAAAATTTTTTATAGTTCTGCAAGTGAACAGGGGTGTTTTCCCTGGGGAAGTGGCCTGTAAGATGAGACTTGAAGGAGGAGAGGGAGATGGAAGAGGAGTGGGGGTGGGATAAGGCGATGGAGGAGGAGAGAAAGCTGGAGGAGGATGTGGAGGAGGCGATGGAGGAGGGGGAGGACTTAGCCAGGTGAGGGAAGAGAGCATTCTAGGCTTAAGACATCGAGTAGAAAGAAGGTCCTGCGGCTGCAGCAGAGAAAGACCCATGTGAGCCTGGTGGGACACAGGGGCCAAACCGAGCAGGGCTCTCTGGGTCACATTAGGGCTGCTGCTAAAGTGCTCACGAGATGTGGGGTGAGGCTGGGGGGTCACCGTCCTGCCAGAGCACCACGAGGCCAGGTGCTCCCTGGCTGTGTGCAGTCCTTTGGCCCACAGCTTCCATTTCATCTGCTCCGGGCCTCTCGAGGGAATGGGGAACAAACGCTTAATCGGTATAGAATTTCCATTTGGGATGATGGGAACGTTTTGGTAATGGGTGGTGGTGATGGTAGCACAACATTGTGAATGCAACTAACAATGAATTACGTATTTGAATGTGGTTAAAAGGGGAAATTTTAGACTGTGCATATGTTACTAGCATGAAAATTTAAAAAAAACAACCATAGGACTGTACAACACAAATAATGATCCCTAATGTAAACTATGGACCATAGTTATAGCACAGTTATAATAATATTTTTTCATCAATTGTGACAATGGTACCACACTAACGCAAAGTGTTAATAACAGGGGAAAGGGGGAGAATAGGAGGACTCTGTCTTTTCTGCATGATTTTCCTATAAACCTACAACTTCTCTAATTAAATAAAAGGAATGGAAATCCAGTCTTTTGGATTTGATTTTTTGTTTGATTTTGGGGGGAGATTTGTTTTCCAGTGTCTAATAACTGTGAGCTAACAAAGAAGAAGACTAAAATGCTGCCCGTTAGGTAGCTGAGTGGAATGTGGTCAGCTTGTGCGGATGTCTGGATTTTCTCGACATCGGGGTTTTGGAGCTTGTCAGGAAGTGGCAGTGCTGTTTTATTATGGACAGACAGCATCATGATCAGGACAATTTAGGCATTGATCAGTGGCAAAGCACGTTCTACTCAAGAAGCCGGAGGACGCTTACCAGGCTCTCCAGAGCGTGGGGTTGGGCCAGTTGCCAGTGATAATTGTGCAGCTATGGTCTTTCCACTGAAGAAGAGCCCGTTCCTCCAAGACAGAAATAGATTTGGATGAGCAGAGATCCGGATTCTCACAGAGCACAGACGCTGCGCAGGGATTAGGCTCAGTGTCGTGGGAAGCTGAATTAACTCTTCCAATCCACTGGGGTCCTCGTTAGTGCAACGAAGCAGTGACTTCCTCGATGGCAAGAGCCCGTCTCGCCTTCTAAGGCACTTAACCTGCTCCCAGGATGTTGGTTTCACACCAGGGGAATCTGCTTCACTAATCTTTAACACTTGTCGGCATTATTTTTCTTTCAATGATACTATTACCCCCCCCCAAGAAATGCAAAATTATTTCATAAGAAATGTAGAAATAGAAGTATGTGATATTTTTAAAATAAAATATAGTCAGTGGCCCCAGGGAATTTTTGTAGCAAAAACCTCTCAAACCAATTATGTTTTTTCATTTTCTAGTTCCAATAATTGAATATTTTATTTCCATGTTGATTTAAGTTCTTTCATAATGAAAAGGTGGGGTTGCGTTGAAACACTGAGAAAGGAGGGTATTATTAATTAGCTGTTTCAGGCCTGAGATGGAAGCAGGGCTCCTGCGTCTAAACGTGCTTTGGTGCGCTTCGCTTCCTAGGAGCGCAGCTGGCGGTCCTGGGTGGCCGCACTCCTGCCTGCGTCACCCCATCACCTCCAGGAGTTGTCTGCAATCACAGTCCCCCGGGTCAGAGAAAAAGTCGACGACACACCCAGGGGTTCAGTGCCCATGGCTCAGCTGCTAGAAAGCCCGAGATGGCTGCCCTCACCTCCACCGTCCCAGGGGACTCGGGGCTCTGCTGAGACACGGGCAGGTGGGGGCGGCGATTCCCCTTCAGAGGTGAGAACCGCGAGGTCCAGAGGGGCAGGCACTGCAGCCCAGGGTCCTTCCTGGGCCTTCTTGCTGGCTCTGCCACCCCAGGTCCTATGGTGCCTGGCGTCTGAGCTTCAGCCGCTCCTCCACACTCTTCCCCAAGTGCCCCAAAGTCTGAGTCAAAAGGCCCCCAGGAGGCCCCTGCTCCCAGCCACGTGGTGATGAGTTACCCAGACGCCCTCGGGCCTGGAGAGCGCTGCTGGGCACGGGACTGCCACACTGCGTCAGCAGGAGAAGATTCCTCGGGGAGCAGGTGGATACTCTGCTCTCTCCTGCTGGCACCCTTCTCCACCTGGGGCTCCTTTAGCACAGCTGGGGGGTGTGGCTTCCCAGCTTTCCCTCTCCCCCTTCCCCTTTCCCCTCCTTCCAGCTCCCTTTCTCCCTCCTCCCTCTTTCCCTCCCTCTCCTCTCCCTCTCTCTTCCTCCACTTAGCCCATTCTCATGGTAAAAACTCCCAAGAGGCACCTAGTGTTTTCTGTGGTTGGTTAAGAATGGCCAGAGGTGACTCACTCCAGGAAGGTGAATTTGAGAGCAGGAGGGCTGAGTCTCCCAGAGCCTGTCTCCTCTAACCCATGCCACTGGAGACTGATAAATGTTGGTTATCGTTACTTGGCCCTGAGGATGCCTTGAATTCAGAGACTTGTGGTCTGTTTGCCTAAGTCAATCTCATATCCTCAGATTTATCTACAGTGACACCAAGGGGCAAACTGGGAAACGGGCAGAAATGGCAGAAGGGCTGATTTCAGTCTGAAATGAGGGACTCTCCGTAGTTAGAACCCTTTGTAAAAGAACGGTTGTTTCAAGGGGCAGTGAGGCCTCTGCTGCCAGAGAGAGTTAAACAGAATTATTACTGCCAATCGATGTGTGCTGGAAAAGGAGAGTGATGGGCCAGCTGGATGGTTAGAATAAATGACCTCCCAAGTCTCGGCTCTGAGGTCCTTTAGTTTGTTTGCCTTTCCTATGGGCACATTTCTGAAGTGTAGTGGGAGGGAAAGGGGTCAGAGGTCAGGGCCAAGGGTCCAGCCTGGAAGGCGTGGGCCTCAGCGCCGGGGGCGGCGCTGGACAGGACGAAGTCCATCATTCATGGGGCCCGGCTGTCCTCTCAGAGGTGCCCTGCGTCCAGCTCCATTGTCACCACTGACAGACTCAGCAGCAGCCACCTAAATAAACCAAAGTATCTATTTTGACCAGAATCTGAAACAAGAGTTCCTAATGATTTTTTTTTTGACCCAGAATCATAGGAAATGTGACAGGGTTATCACCATTTGTGAATGTGTGCCCCTTTGCCAACTACTCCAGATCAGTGCTTCCTGATATACTCAATCAGCTCGACATAAAAGCTAAATCACGTATTCGACACTGTGTGAGACGAATGGGATTGGCTATTTGGGAAAAGCTGCCTCCCTAGTAGTTTTCTTGGTAAATGTGCTATAAAAATATTCCTCCATTTTAGTTATAATTGTAGTTAATAAACAGTCCACATTATTTCATAATCTATCTATCTATCCATCTATCTATCTATCTATCCATCCATCTATCTACCTATCCATCCATCTATCTACATTCCACACTATGAGCAATTAACTCTCCAGAAAACCAACTGGGTCGGTGATACGTGCACACTTTTCCCCAAATTACTCAGAGCCATTTAGAAAATTACTGTTATGATTTACAAGATGCTCCACCAAGCTGAGAAATTAACCCTTTTCTCCACCCACTTCACTTGTTCTTCAGGTCATTGGCATGTTAGAGTTGATGCAGCTCCTTGCTGGGACAGTAAACATCGCTGCCTGCTATGGACTGGGTAGTAGGTTCCGGGCACGCTGAATGCGTGGCACGCAGCCTCTCTAACCTTCCTGACAACCTAACTGAGAGATGTACCAATACCTCCTTTCTAACGACGAGTAGCCTGAGACCCCGGGTGCCAGGCATTTGCCAAGGCCCTGCGGCTTCCAGTGCCCCCCGCAGGGCGCCCCGGCCCAGCCGTCACTGCTAGTGCTGCTGTTTTCTACGAGGAGGCCCCGCGGGCACTGGAGGCAGGGCTCACGCTGTCAACGCCACTGCACGAGCCTGTGGCTCGGCCTCAGACGGCTGGCACGGTCCGTGGCGGAGCCCTTGTCGCGAGGGAAGCACCCTGTGTGGTCACCTTTCAGGGGCTCACTGCCAGCTGCCTGAGGCTGGGGACACAGATTTTAGAAGTCTGTTGAGGTGCTGAGCGCCGAGGGACCGACTCGCCTGGGAATGTCTGCGGGCAAGGCTCCTTGGGGGCTCCCCTCCTACCCCCTGCCCCAGCTGCTCATCCAGGGCCTGTCCTGGGCACAGGTGTGAAAGGGGCCCCCGCCGGCCTGTGCGGCTCCGCGGCCACAGGGCTTGGAGAGATGCCGGAGCCTTCGTGGGAATTAGGAAAAGGCTAGCAGAGCGTGGGCTGGATTTTAGGTCCCACTCGCTCCCTCGGCCACGCACGCCTGTGCAAAGCCCCTGCCTGCACAAATAAAAGGTTAGTGGGTTCCCAAGAGACAGCTTCAGATACTGATTTCCAGGAGCTTCGGAGTAGGATGCTTTCTGAAGTTCTTTTAGGAGGTTTGTTAGCAAATCGCCTGCAAGGCCCGGATTTAGAAGAGGCAGCATGGGGTAACGAAATCGCTGGGTGCCCCACGGCACCAGAGCACGCGCCGTCACGCAGGCAACTCCGACGAAGCCCAGACACCCCAGAAGGCGTTCACCAGCCAAAAAGGGTCACCACTCACTCTTTAGTGCTAAGCGAAGGCTGCTGCCCACCTCCTAGAGTACAAGAAGAGAATTGCAGGCCCGACAACAATAAAGATGGAAATAGAATGAATGGCCAGAAATTCCACAGCAACGTTTACGGGCCTGGGCTTCCCTGTGACCCACACGCGATTTACAAAATAAAAAGGGGGACTCAACACTGCAGCCACTCTTGAAGAACAGTGCAGCTTGTCGAATCCTGGGGACTTCAGACCCCAGGGATGTAGTTAATTACTATTTTTTAGCCAAACTGTGGAAGTGTTGGTTCCCTGTCCTGCCAGGTGCTTTCTAGGGCCTCAGACTCCTTAAATGAGTCTGATCTTCAGGTTGGTATGACTGAGATGGTGTAAATGCAGTTTTCCTGGGAGAAGCTGCCTTTTAAAATAGATTTCTCAGAATTGACGCACCCCGGGAATACCCTGTCTTTATTGCCCTTATGAGTTGCAGGGTGGGCACGAGCAGAGGACGGCCTCTGAACAGGCTCCCAGGAGGCACAGATGAACAGATGAAATAATGAGTACCGTTTTTAAAGTTCCATCTGGGTGTCCTCCCTGGCATTCACAAGCTAATGTTTATTAAGCACCTTCTGGATGCCAGGCCCTGTTCTCAGAAACAAACCTGCACTTGCTCATTGAATCTGCGCAGCGCCCCATCTAAGGTGGAGATGCCGAGATCTCGTGCCAGAGATCATTCAGCTGGTAAACTGTGGGTCTTACCGGGCACCCCACCTGCTCCAAGGGGAGGACTGCCTTGCCGCATGCCCTCCCCCGTTGGCAGAAGGTTTTTAAGTCTACATCTTGGAGCACTGGTTCCCAATCTGTGCCCCGCAGGCTGCACCAGGCTCTGCTGTTAAAATTGAACCATCTGGCCTTTTTATAATTGAAAGAATTTAAGTTAACAAGTAGAATTTCTCAATTTTCTATTTGTCTCACATAGAATTTTCTTAAGCTTTTGGCCTCCACTACTACTCACTTGCAGATAGCAAAGCAAATGATCAGATAGCAAATTGTTTGTTTTGTTTTTGCATTGAGTTTGCAACAATATACAGTCTTTTAAAATAAGGGAAGAAAGAAGAAAAATGGCACTCATCCAAAATTCCGGCACTGGAGATCTCCTCTTTAATATTTGCATGTATATCTTCAGTACACATATATATATTTTTTACCAGAGTAGTGCAGTCATACCATACATGCTACATTTTGACCAGTTTTTTTTTTTTTTTTTTTCACATAAGGGGGTCATTTTTCCATCCCAAAAGAAAATAACCAAGATTTTATATGACTGTATAATATATCACTGAAATGATGTACCATACTTTAAGGCAAGAATTTAGCTTGTATCCAAGTTTGCTTGTGTGTTTTTGTTTGTTTGGTTGGGTTTTTTGGCTATAATAGTATGCATTGCAATGAATATCCTTGTAGACACAAACATTGGGAGAAATTTCTAGGAGCTAAAACTCTGGGCCAATCGTATGCCCTTTTTTAAGGCTTTTGATCCCTATGGGAGATTGCCCACAGGAAAGATTGCACCGACTTAATTTCATTCAAGCACCATATAAAAATGTGCATTTTCCAGCACCAACACTCACATTGAAATTTTTGCCAATCTTCTAGTATTTCAATTTGTAGCTTTGGCTTACAAGAAGGTGACGTATTGTTTTTTCAAATGCTTATTAGGGGGAAGCGGGTGTGGCTCAGTGGATAGAGCCCCTGTTTACCATATGGGAGGCCCGGGTTTGCGTCCCGAGGCCTCCTTGTGAGGGCACGCCGGCCTGAGCGCCGTGGGCTGATGCGGCAAGACCTCACAGCAAGGGGGAGATAAGCAGACACAGAGAAGACACGCAGTGAATGGACACAGCAGCACAAGCAGCAAGGGGGGGATAAATAAATAAAATAAATAAATCTTTAAAACAAAACAAAAAAAGCAAATGCTTATTAGGCGTTTGTATTTCTTCCTTACTGAATTTATTTGACAGAGCTCTTTATAGATTAAGGATAGTATGCTCTCCTGATATGTTGAAGCATTTTTCCACATTTGTTGTTCATCTTATTATTGTTTTGTGGTGTTTTTGACAGATCTATCATAGTTTTCATTTATAGTTCAGTTATTTAGTATCGAGCTTGCTTAAAAACCTTCCTGACCCCAAGATTATTTAATATTCAGCTGAATTTTCTCTAGTAATTTTCAAACTTTATTATATTACCTCAAAATCCTTCTAGAATTTATTTGAGCTTAATGTCTAAGGTATGCAACTAATTTTACTCTCCTCTTCACCCCAACAGTTAGTGTCCCAATATCATTTACTGAAAAGTTAGATCATTCCACCATTCACTTACTCAACAAATATTTATCCAGAATCTTCTATGAGTAGGCATTGTTATAGACATTGGGGATACAGCAAGGAATGCACATTCTTGTCATGTGAGGCAGATAATGGCAACTAAATATGTTAAATGTTGCTAAAGGCAGTGTACCAGGTGGTCAAGGAAGGCCTCTCTGAAATGTGACCTTTGTGCAGAGCTCGGAGGCAAGTAAGATGTGACCCCACACATCCAGGGAAGAGCTTCCAGTGCCCATTGGGCCATGAGGTAGGAGTATGTGGTGCCTTCAAGGAATGGCAATGGGGCACTCTGGCTGGAGCAGTGGGAATGGGGGAAAAGGGTAGTGGGAGAAGGATGGGGGAGGGCAGCAGTCAGACCACATAGGGCCTCGGAGGTCCTGGCGAGGGCTTTGGATTTTGCACTGGGTGAGCTTAGTGGGCTGCATTTTACAGAGCTGGCCCCAGGGCACCCTGTGTGCTCATCTGGCCACACTGCCTTAGGAGGCAGAGTCTACCTCTCTACCTCTACCCATGACTGCTTTGACTAACAGGATATGGCAGAAGCGATGCCCTGGACTGGCCTGGCAACTTCTGATTCCTGCTTCTTAGACGCTAACTGCAATGGAAGAAGTACATCTACCCTGAGACCGCCATTCTGTGAGAGGCCCAAGCCTCAGGAGAGGCTTGGAAGACGAGATGCCACATGAAGAGGGGGAGAGGCCAAGGAGCACTGAGGCGCCAGGTGTGTGGGTGACAAAGCCCTCTGGGAATTGCGTCCTCCAACCCCAGCTGACACCAGACTGCCCAGTCAAGCCCCTCCCAAGCTCCTGACCCGTGGGTGTCTCTAGCCAAGTCAAATGGTTGCTTTGAGCCACCAAGTTTAGGGGTAGTTTGTCATGAAGCAACAGATAACAGGATCAGGGAGGTAGGAAGCCACCAGAGTATTTTGAGCAATCATAGGATTTGACTCACGTTTTACAAGAATTTATTTTGTCTGTGCCAAGAACAGAGTGAAGGAGGCGAGTGTGGAAAGGAGGCCAGCATGGGAGCAGAGGAGATACAACAGGGACTTGGACCCAGGAGGTAAGGGTGGAAGTGGTAAGAAGTGCTTCAACTCTAGATATATTCCAGAGGATGTGCGGATGGGATGTGCCGATGGATTAGATGAGGGTCGAGCAAGAGAGGAGTGAAGATGACTCCAAGGTCTGGGTCTGAGGCCAGAAGAATGGAGAGGTCGCTCACTGAGGTGTGAGGAAACTGCAGGAGCAGCAGGGCTGGAGTTGGGAAAACCAGGAGTTCTGTTTTGGACACGTTAAGATGGCGAGGCTGCGTAGACATTCAAACGGAGATGCAGAGTGTTGCTGGACAGAAAAGCGGTCAGGGCTGGGTGACGCGGAAGAGCCAGAGAAGGCACCCAAAAAGACTGAGAAGGAGCAGAGAGAAAGGACGAGAACTAAGAGAACCACGTTCCAGGAGGCAAAGAAGGAAATTGTTTCAAGAAGGAAGGAATAACCGCCAAATCGGCTGATGGATGAATTCAGGAGAGGATTGACCATTCTTGAGATGACTGATTTGAAAAAGCACTTTTATCATCTACCAAATTTGTATTTGTGTGAGTATGTGTGCATGGGGGCTGCCTCTTTTGTCCATCCTGGAACTGTGTGACCCCTGAAGCTTTCATACCTGACTGGCAAAGCCCACCCCCTCCAACTCCAGTCACTTTTTCCTCCTTTTCCATAAATATCCTGGTTATTCTTACCTAAACTACCAAATGAATTTTGGATACATTTTATCAGGTCCTCTCGCTGTCAGATGCATTGGAATTTTAATTTTCTTTTTTATGTGTGAGTTTGGTGAAATAAATATTCAGTCTTCTGGTCACATGGCATGTGTTTCCATTTACATGTTTTAGATCCCTTGGTAGATTTTGATGTTCTTTTCATGCAGCTCTTGCATGCTTGCTCTTAAGTTCATTTCTAGGCATGTGCATTTCAGAGGCTTTTGTGCATTATTCTATTTTGGGGTATGCTGCAACCAGATATCGAAAATAATCATTTCATCATTTCTAGTGATTTATAGTGGATGCAAACAGATTCCAACGCCTTTGTTATTTCCACGGGCATGGGGGCTCACAGCGATGGGTTTAGGAAGTCGCTGGACAGGCATTTCTCACTTCTGCTAGTAAAACCATGCCTCGTTGGGAGGATAGGATTTATCGTCAGGATTTCAGGATCTTCAGGTGCTCTGGGAACGATCGTAGCCACACATCTCAAATTGCCCCAGATATTTCCACTTTCAAATACTTTTCCCTTTGCTAACCCATGAGGCAGACCATATGGCCTTTGATCCTTGCTTCAGAAACGAGTGTCACGGTATTTAGAAACAGGGACTGGCCACGCAAAGCTGCAACATATGGGACGCTTTTCCTTGGAAACCCTACCCTTCCTCTCAGCGTTCTTCCTGGTTACCCACGTCTGGAGCACACGTGCATGCACGTACACGCACCACACACACGCAAACCAGTACGCGCATGTGTACACACATGCATGCACACACACCACATGCACATGCACACGTGTACACACAGAAGTATGCACAAACATGCATGCACATGCACACACGCACCACACGCACACATGCACGTACATGCACCACATGCATGCAAACCAGTACACATACATGTACACACATGCATGCACATGCACGTGCATGCACACGTACACAAGTACGCACATGCATACACACACCACATGCACACACACATGTGTACACACACGTACACAAGCACGCACACACATGCATGCACATGCACACACGCACCACATGCACACAATGCATGTACACGCACCATATGCACATGCACACATGTACACACATGCACACATGTACGCACACATATGCATACACACACACATTGTGGAAGAAAGGGATTTCGTTCACCACCTGTGAACTGCTCCCAGCCGCCTGGCCCCGGAGGTTCTGGGGTTGCGCAAGCTGCAGCCGAACTCCACATGTAGCTGTGCGCTTGGGCAGTTGTCCTCTACCTGTTCACCCCTATGGAAAACAAGTGCATCATATCCACCTGGCCGGGCTGTCCTGGGGACTTGGGGAATGTTTATAAAACGCCCTGCATAGAGGAGGAGCTGGAGAAATCGCACAAGTTCCTTAGACGTAGAGCGGAGCTCAGCGCTATTGCTGGGGCCCGAGGAAAATCCCTTCTCTCCTATTCCAGCCCCAGCCGGAAGAGTGAAGCCACCAGAGTGGAAGCCGTGGGGAAGTGACCTCCCAGCTCTCTCTCTTTCCCACACTCCTCTAAGAACACACCACCCGTGGCGGACCTCCTCCACTTCTAACAAGCCCACCTCCGCTCGGATGTGGACAGCAGGGACTGCCGCGTGAAAGACGTCGGCCACTTTTGGCTGCCATCAGCAGCAGCCCACCGCTTCCTATTCTGGGACGCCCCACCGTGCACAGTTTTGGGAGGTCGTGCCTGAAACCAAATGAGCGTGACTATCTGATGCAACCAGATTCCGAGAGAAAAATAAGGAAAGGCGACTGTCCCACGTGGCGAGAGCTCCCTCTTAGCACGGTCAACACCCAGGGCTTCGGGGAAGGTGAAATCTTAAAACACGTCACTAGAAGGGACATGGCGACTGCGTTAAGTCATGCATCTTCTCACCAAAGAGGGTTTGGGAGCAGAATGCCTTCCGGCTTGTAAATGGAGCGACGGAAGGAGAGGTGCGAAGATCAATGTACACAACTCAACACCGACAGAACCTGGGTGCTTTTAAGAAAACTTGAAACAGTTTCATTTTGGGGGAAAGGAAATAGTAAGTGCTCTATTTGCTCTTTGTTTCTTCATTATCCATTGTCTCAGCATCGCTCCTTGTCCCTTAGAAAGCCGCCACAAAGCATTTTACTAGTTATCTGATTGTCACCCTACTTAGCGTGTTCCGTGGTCTGCTGGCTGATGGTAGTTTAAGCAGGATCTAATTGATAACATCTTGTCGATTGAATTAAGTGCCATATGATAGAGATTTAAACCACGGTAATTTTTCCATAAAGAAAAAAGCTGTCAACAGGCTAGAGCAGAGAAACAGCAATAAATCAAATTGTCATGTTTATTAGTTATTGCAAGAGTCTAGTTGTCTTGTATTCATTAAAACCTCCCTTTTTAGCACCGATAAAAGCTATAAAGAGGAGGATTTGTGCAAGGTGGTTTTTAATTGGTTTATATTTGTATACAAACACCTGCTTGTGTTTGAAACATGAGAAAATGGTGCTATTTCACTTTAAAAAGAACATGCATTTTGCTGCTTTCTGGAAGAGGGGTAATGTTTTTAGTTTTCTGCAGAGCTATGTCTTAAAAACATTTAGAATCAACCCACTGATAATCAAAGAAAAGCAAATAAAAACAAAAATGACGTGCCACTAATTGCTTATCAGATTGCCAAAATCAAAGGAATTGATAGGATGACTGCACCAAAGAATTTGTAGAAAAATGTTCACTGAAGCTCAATTTGTAGTATTCAAAATTTGGGAATAAACTAAATTTCCATGCATTGAGAATGGTTAAATAAATTATGACGGACCAGTACAAGAGAATGCAAAGTAGCCATTTAAAAGAATAAATTAAATCATACTTAATGACGTGTTAAGTCACAAAATGCTGACTCTCATCCCTGCTCTTTCGGAGCTCAGAGAAGGTTAAATAAGGTGGGAGTGGGACTGGGGACTGGGAATTTTTACTCTTAATACTTCAGTGTTGTTGAAATTTCTATGTAATCCTTTTTCATATTAGCAGATCAATAAGCATATTTTCAAACTTTCATTGAGAACCAACTTCATTTGTGCTTTTCCTTTCCTTTCAACTTGCCATTCCTGAATGTAGCTTGCAACGTTTTTTTCCTACACATGAGTCAGAAATAGTATAATAGTATTTTACACATGTAGCTTCACTTGAACCTCATAAAACCCTGTGAACTATGTAGGATAGGTTACTATACCCAATTTACAGATAGAGAAACTGAGGTGAGGAATATCGAGTCATTTACTGAAAGGGGCCCAGGGCTGGCAACCACGAGAAGTGACATTCAGACCAGGGGCTTCTTCTCTGAACAGCGGTGTACAATCAAGTGTCTCGAAATCAGAGGCTGTGCTCTCCCTGTGACCCTGGGACGCGTGGTCCTCATCAGTCACCTTTCATTACCTTTCAACGCGTGTCCTAGAAGCAGCGCGTGCGGCCAGGAGCGCTGGCTCTGGAGATGGTCTAGCACCAGCGTTTCCCAGCTCTGCACTCCCAGTCTACCAACCTCTCCAAAAGTAGGTCTAGTCACGTGAATTACACACTAGAAGGAGAGACCTCGCGGGAAACGCTGAGCACAGTGCTGCTCGCGGGGGAGGCCCTGAGGCGTCCTGTTTCTACCCCTGGAGGGCACGGGCACGCACGCCTCTAAGGTGACGTGCACGTGGACACACACTCAGGTGTGCGAGTCCCGGCAGCTCCAGTCTCTGGCAGGCGTGCCTTGGAGCTCCTTTTCCAGCTTCCTGCTCACGACAGATCAGCGGGGCAGGAACTGGGCCAAGTGGTGCTGGCTTCTCTGCGTCACCTCCTAAGCCCGTTGAACAGCCCGCCCCGGGCCTCAGCCTTTCCCAGCCTCCTCTGTTCCCCAGCAACTCTGACAGCTTAATCCAGTAAAGGGGGTGGGTGGGTGGGTGAGAGCAGCTAACGTTTACCCAGCGCTTTCCAAGCACCAGACTCTGTTCAAAGCACTTTACGCCTCTTACTAGCTCATTTAACCCTTACACAAGAGGGGGCAATTACTGTACCCATTTTACAGATGCGAGAACCTGGTGCAAGGAGGTTAGGACTTGCCCAAAGCCACACTAATCATTAGAGTTGGAATTTGAACCCAAAAGTCTAGTAAATGAGCAATGTGTATTTTTTCCTTTCTCCTAAATGCAAAGAAATATGGGAATATGCATGACACAACTAAACACCAAGTTCCGATAACGCTCGAAACAAGGAACAACAATTGACAGAAACAAAACCAAACCCCTGAGAACATCAAGTATGTGTATCACTTTCACATGAAGTGAGAACGCCTTCTTGAAGTTAGAGAATGTCTAAGCTTTGCACCCAGGAGCAAATGTTTTTGATAAAAGGAGAGGCCATACTTTTTTAAAAAGCTGATTTTTTAGCCTGTACACTCAATACTCAAAAAATTAGTTGTCTGCCTTTTTTGCTGTTATTACAATGCACATTAGTTACCATTTGACCTTAGCTGTTCTTTTTGCAATATCACATCCCAGATTGCCTGAACACTCCTCTTCTCATGGGATTTTGCCCCCTTTGAATAACAGGGATTATTAAACGCATATCTAAGCATGCTTTAACTTTTATATTTGTAAGACTTTAATAGCAAAGAATTCACATATTAAGAAAAAATTCTTTGTCGTACCATTAGTTCTCTTTAGTTTAAAAATATGAGCATTCTTGATAATTTATATTATATATTGTAGGATATATGTTTATGTGAATGTATGCATGTGTGCGTAGCTATATATACATATGTATGGATAGATGATAGATGGGTAGATACACAGACGTCCCATGGACCACACACGCGCGCACACACACATACATAAAATGTGGGTGTGGGTGACATACATGCAGTATGTTGTCCATGAACTGTAACGCCCTGACAGTGAGCTGAAGGGCGTGCAGGCTGTCACCCACAGGAGCGGTGTGGACTTGGCATGAGCCACGCACACTGCCTCCTTCCTGCAACCAGGCGCCTGTGAGGCCCGTCACGGGGGCCGTCCACCTGGGTCTGGCATGCGGCCATATCGTGGGTCATTTTTCTAGGTGTGGCTACTGGCCCACTTTGGGTTCGGACACGCTTTGAACAAGGCCCGTAGGCCCCGCTGTCTTCATAAATGGGTGTTTTGTCCTCTCCACCTGCCACCCACACATGAACTCTGTGGCCTGTGGCATCACATTCCATCTCTGCCTTCTCAGTCTGCCCGGCCGACCAACCAGGGGCGGGTTGGAGGGCTCCCTGATGCCCGCCCTGATGCGCGTGGGCCAGGCCGCACCGAGTTCCAGCCTGCGGGGTCTGAAGGAAGGTTACCTCTCTCCCTCCCGAGCCAACCCAGTGGGCCCAACTCTCTCAGGCACGGCCTTACCTCTGAACTCACACACTCCTCTTGTCTCTCTCCCCCAAAAGCCAGTCAACTTCTTTCTTCTGCGGCTGAGCATGGAGCTCCCGTCTCCCTGGAAAGCTTTCTGAATGGCACTTCCTGGATAAACAGGAAGACGGCGTGTGGTCAGACTGAAGTGTGCAGCTGTTGATAGAGGATGTGAAAGTGTGGAGGCGGCTGGCGAGCGCCTGAACCAGCAATGGCGTCGCCGCCAGGCTCCCAGCCAGCCTTCCCTCATCCACTGCGGGGTCAGGTCCCCTGGAGGGCTGGAGGCAGGAGCTTGGGCTTCATGGGTCCTCGTCCTAGGCAGCCTCCTCACAGGAGTCCTTTAAATACAGCCTTATCGTCAGGCATGCGCACTTACACGGGCTGCTCAACCTGTTCAACGCTCTTCTGGTTCCCAAGCTCCTGGACCTCCGGGAGACCAGAACCAAATGCCTCCGCCTGTCTTTGGAGTGTAGTCAGTCTTCGAGGCCTATTCTAGTTCAAAGCTGCACCGAGGGTGAGAAAGCTCTAGAAGAAACATCAGAGGACCCAAGGGGGTTCTACTTGAAGGCTGTTCACCTCGGTTGCCTGTCCCTGGTCACCCCTCTGCAGTAGGGCTTCTTGCCCCATACCCTTCCCTTCCACCCCATTCATACCTCAAATAACTTTCCCTGAAGCCACCAAGGACCGTATCCAAAGGACACTTTTCCTGACCCTCCCTGCAGCATTTGACAGCAGTGACCGTTTCCTTCTTTTTTGGAACTTCTTTGGCCTCCACGACTCTGCCTTCTCCCGGTGTTTGTCGTGGGATCTCCTCTCATTGTCAGGCTTCCATTCCTCTTCCAGCTTCTTAATTTTTGCCCGTCTCCAGGGTACCATTTTCGGCCTCCTGCTCGTGTGACGTGCTCTTCACAGGCGACCTTTTCCAACCCACATCCAATCCATGTAGTCACAAGTCTCTGCTGCCCTCCTGAGATGCCCCAAGGCCTCTCAGATCCAGCGAGTCAAGACGAAAGCCTGGCTTGTCCCTCTCGGCCGACGCACCCACGGCCCCGTGGCCTGTGCGTTCCTTCCCGCCTGTGCCTGAGCTGCTTCTTGCTTCCCACTCCCTTTCTAAATGTGCCTCTTTCTGACCTTTTGCTTTTCCCTCTACTTCTAGGGCTTCTTCCAGTTCAACCTTCAGTTATTCTCATCCAAATGCAGTTGTCCAGATCCTAGACTGGATTATTCAATTCTGGACACACCTAGAAACTTCCCCACCCAGGCCTTTCCCAACCACTGGGAAACTATCCCAGTATTAGCCCTAGCAGGTCCCCAGAAAGGGGGAAACTTCCTTTCTTCTATTTCCGAACCAAAAAATTGGCAGCTTCGTTGCCCCTATTTGCCTTCATGCCGGAGGGTACAATGGGCAATTTGGTGGTTGAGAGGGTTGGCTCAGACATCAAAAAGACCCGGGTTTGACTCCTGCCTCTAACATGTACTAGCAGGGGTACCTTGGGTATGTTACCTAACTTGAGTTTCCTCATCTATACAATACCCGTCGCACAGAGTGACCGTGCAGATTAGATTAGACTGTGCATTTACAGGATGTAATAAGTGTTCAGTCATTGGTGGGGCTTATTGTTACGGCTATTTTGTTTGTTTGCCTTACTCTTCTGGAAAGTCCTTAAGAAATTCATAAATCTCG